>WUAM01000260.1:1697382-1709226 GCA_024336885.1 Actenoides hombroni | reverse complement strand
AAACAAAAAAACAATAAAAAAAAAAAAAAAAAAAAAAAAAGGTAAAAAAATAGGGAGAGATATTTACCACTTTCCCAGGATAATTCCACTGTAAATTAACCACCTCATTGTCAAAGACCACACAAGTTACTACAATGGTCTCGCCTGTTTTGTAGACAGTTTTAAGAGCTTCAATTTCAACTGGTAGTTCTGAAGTAGCTAAAAGAAGAGAGAAAACAGTTTTAAGGTTTTTTAAAATGCAGTTTTCACGTGGTGCAGTTTCAAGAGGAGATTTACATTTCACTTCTTCTACTGAGGAACTACCTGGAAAATTCAGTGAAAGTGCTTCTGATTTATACTGATACAAATAATTTGTATTTAAATCATGAAGTGTACAGGCATTAGGTTCCAACCCACAAACAAATAAGCCATGTATAAAATTTCAATTAGAAGTTCCTATTTCAAATGCCTCTGTGAAAAAGCACATATAAAAGCAATTTCCCATCCAACTAATCAGTGACTGTCTTTAGGAATCTCTTGCTGGCCAATAAAAACCTCATTTTCAAAATATTTATGCAGGTTTTCATACTGTCCAAAGTCCTACAATTTGAAGCCACTGCAAAACACCAGCCTTTTAAGTTATGTTTCATCAAACAGGATGAAAATACATGGATTAGAGATTACTTTTCTTGCAGCTATTTAGGAAAGGAGTTAAAGTTCAGAACACGTTATTCTCATCAAAATTGTATGTAACTGATAAGTAAACTAGCAACACGGCCAGACGAGAAAGGAGCTCATCATCAGGGAAATAATCTGATATAACCCTGGGATACTGGTGGATGTTACAGGGTGAAGAAACAACTAGGCTGAACACCATTACTTCTTTTTCTTTAACAATAAATAAATAAATAAATAAATACCTCTTAAAATATAGATGAGGAACTCATCGGATTTGAACTCCATGCCTTTAACCGTTGTTTTGCACGTATATGAGCCCGCAGGGAAATTCCCTATGAAGCCTTGTTTGCTGTCATAGAAAGCATGGATAGTCTTGTCTAAACTGTTAATTAGAGCCACTTGAGAACCTGGGTCACTTGTCCGACAAGGGATAATGGTGGGATCACCCTCTTCTACTAGGATGAACTGGTCTTCTGGTATAGAAGGAACAAAAGGCATGTCTGGGTCTGTAAAAAACAAGAGGTAATTTTACACTGTCTTGCTTGCACTAAGTTCATGTACAAGAATTGAATATCAGTGGCCAATTTTACATCGTAACTGAAACTAGCACAGTTATTATTTTTTCAGCGATTGCAGGTAGGGCATGGTTATTGCACACAGTATCTTGGTTCTGCTATTTGACATGACATATAGTGAGACGTTTGACCTAAGCACAAAACAGGAAAGGGCTTGGGCTCCTTTGTGACAATTCAGGATGCAGAATGAAAAATACTAAAGATCCCCCCCCCAAAGTTAAGTATTATTAGTCCCCTTAGACCTGGTTCTGACATATTCCTACAGCGAGGGCAAAACAATATGGAGTGACAAAAAGAAAGATGGGTGTGAAAACATTCCTACAATTGCTGGAGACTAAAGTAAAGATGAATTCATACCACAGACAACTCTATCAAGATATTTGTACAGCAAAGACCTCGTGGAAGAATTTGGACGTAAATATCCAATTTTTATCACACAAGATTTTGCACTTAGGTGTAACATTCACTACACACACACAAAAAAATATTAAAGATCGTGCCTTTTATTGGCACAAAACCCTCATGTCCTTCAGTTTTGCCTTTTTTTTTTTTCCCTTTGGTAACAGTAGCTGTCTCCTAACCAATATATAAGCAAGGGGGAAAAAAAATCCAAACACTTTCCATGTCAAAAAGTAGAAATCAATTTCATGTTGTTTATGTTGAAGATCATTAAAGCCACATTTCATCAAAAATAGTTCAAGGTACTTATATTCATGCATTTCTAACATGTCCAACATTATAGTTATGCGACACAGTTAATTATGGTCACAGCATGTGGCTTTCAAAATATGGTATAACCCAGAAAAAAGCAAACAAACACCTGGTAGTTTTATATCTTTTAAAGTCAACAACATACATGCCAACTTTCCTACCCAGCCAATCCAAAGTCTGAGTTTAAAACATAACTGCACACATAGCCAACTTAAAAAGCATTCAATTATCTTCACTTGGCCATTCGGAATAAACAAATAATCCCTGGTAGCCTGAAGCTTCTGTGCAAAGCTTCATAATAAAATTTAATAAATAGCAATCCAAATCCCTCCAACAATAGACTTTCTGCTGCACTGGCAGGCTCTTTGTAGCAATATTCCAAACACAGCGCTCCATCCCAAAGACACTGCCAACTCCATGTATTCATTTTCCCACTGTAATTTAAAACAGAAACAGGATTCACCTCGTTTGGTTTTCTGTGTGCTGTTAGTGAAAATAGGATACTGTGTGAAGTCTCAACGTAATCCTCCTTGGCTAAAGTGGTTTGCTGCCACCCATTGCCCTTCTAATTCATTGCAGAAAAAAACAATTGTAAAGACAAAGTTTATAGTGGAAACAGAAACATTCTCTATAATTTGGAGAAAAGGATATGTTTCTGCATTTATGACATCTTGATGGTTAGTGAGTGGAAAAAATTACAGGGTATCTCTGCCCTGCAAATCTGGTAGGCTGATGTCTAAAGGCTGTTAAAAACCAAACCAAAAAACCCTCTTGAAGAAATCTCCATCTCTTGCCTTTATATTCCTTCACTGAGTGAGTTACAAAACTGCTTAACAACAACATCTTCTGGTGATTTAGTTAGAGCTGTTTGGAAATCGATACATATACGCTAATGTCTATAGCCTCTGCTGAAACATCTTGCTTCAAGAATGAGCACAAACACTTTATGTTTGTTGTGACACGTGGAGAAAAAGTTTTGGAAGAATCATTGTCCTTGAATCACACATTGTGAACTGCAAAAATTGAATGCCACTGCAAAAATTGAATGCCGCTGCAAAATAGCCTTTAAAACAAGCCCCATTACTGCTTCCTGATATTTTCCCCTTTCACAGTCTTCCTTGCAGTTGCAGACGTCACCTCCTTCACACAACATATTGCAGTTTTGTAGGATTATTTTCAACCTCTTCTTCTCTCTTTTGTTTCCTGTTCAAAATATTTAATCCAGATCTACTGGCTTCATCTTTCATGGCCTAGCAGTTGTGCCACTCATCCCTTGAACCCCAGCCAACACCGAGGAAACATCCAGACAGGGCTTTACAGATGCAGTTGGTTGTGGCTCAGTCTCTGGTGTCTGTCTCAGCTATGACAATAAAGATCTTCATCTCATGGGTAGCATGGAAAGCCTTTAAAGAGATTTCCAGTCAGAACAAGGGGGCGGGAAGGCAAAACTGGGGATAGGTACTTCTGAAAAGAAGGGGTGTCTTTTTATCTGGGTCCAGCAGGCTTTCCACCACTAAAGAGAAAGGCAGCACAGGGCCTGGGAAGACTGTGTTGGCTTTGCAAATTACAGGCTGCTGCATGGTAGAACCGTATTTTTAATCTTGCGTCAGCTTGACCAGCAATAACACTTGGCATTTCACCCTCTCTTGTGACAGCCACCCCCAAGACATCTCTGTTGCTTCATGCTTCCCAGGACCTGGGCATACACGTACTTTTTCCAGTTATCAATTCAAGCCTAACTCAAGTTCAGAATGATACATGGCCTTCCTCATTTGGCAAATGCTTTAGTGTCAGACGTGGTACTGGTTTGGTCAGTACATGTCCTAAAAAACCCAGCCAAATCAGCCCTGAAATGACTAGAAACATGTTAATCCTCACCTGGGGGCCAGGCAAACCTGAAGGCTGGACATGCTCTCACAGCTGAACTGACCTGGCCACCAAGGTCTACTACACAGTCCCTAGTGGTCACAAGACCTCAGCTCTGAAGCTGTGAATTCATCCCTCTTCTTGAAAACTAAAACTCTTGCTAAAAGTCTGAAAACAGAAAGAAAGAGGAACATACCCATAGACTCACAGGGGGCTGGTCTTGATTTAGACACTAGGAAATGGCCTGGGGGTCATTTAACTTCCTCTAACAGCAAATTGTCACCAGAAATACACCTCTTCTGAATGTCCACAGTTCAGCTTTCCCATCCAAACCTCTGGGTACAGCTGTGGCATCCCCCACTTACCAGGCACATAGATGTAGATGTCCTTCCCTTCCACTTCCCCATCCTCTACTTGAGTGTGGTTATAATAGCAAACATACAAGCCCGTGTGAGCGGCTGAGGCATTTCCCACTTCCAGCACTGTCACAAAGAGGCCGCTGTTGTTTTCTTCATGTCTAATGTCTATCCTGTGGCTTCCCTCGGTCACTGGGTACTGCCAGCTCACTTCGCTGTCTCCAGAGCATTTGAGTGTAAAATTGGAATTCAGCTGTACCACCATTTCATTACTATTGGGAACAATAGTCGGCAGAGGGAGCTGGCAAAATGTTAGGAACGGTCCTGCAAAAAGACATGAATAAATAGCACATGAACACACAGAACAGCCTCCGCACAAGGATGTGAAAAAAAAGCAGTGTGGATCCAGAGCAGATGGTTTTCTGACCATTTCAGACATGCTGATGTCCCAGGAAATTTGCTCCTGTTAGAAGCCAGAACTTTGCCCAATGGATGGCAAACGGCTTCTCTTTGAAATGCTAAGTGTTTGCTTGTTGACTTCTGTTTGTCAAATCAAGAGGTGAAAGACAGAGGTGAAGTTAGAGATGGCTCCCAATCCACACCTCATCTTTCCAGCCCCAAACGTGGGGGCTCTGGCTGCAGACTGGTGAATCCCTTACCCTGACTGCTGGGTCACGGGCATCTTACAGCTCCTTATAGCAGTGGTCAGGAAGCCAGCAGTTCTGTCAGCCTTCAAGTAAGCTCACAACTGAAAGTTAGAAACCACTTCCCAAGACCAACACCTGCATTTTACATCTGGCTTCTATTTCTGCAAAGGGCCAGAACAAGGGCTTAGGCCGAAAATTTGTGCATCAGGTCTACCTCTAGCCAAAACTTACAGGAGGTTTATAGCCAAATAAAACTGTAATTCACTGAACTAAATGTTGTAGATGGCACTGGTTTTCAGATGCAATCTCCAGTTACAGGGTCAGATTTGCAAGCCTAGGTAATTTGTAGGTGGGCTGGTACAGGCCCAGCTCCCAGAAGGAAAGTGGGAAATTCACCAGGGAAACAGATTTCCTGTTTCAGTCTATCAAATGACCTGTACAAAACAGGTAGGGTAGTCCATGAGAAACAAGCACTTGGGCCCGTGGCGTGAGAGCGGGCTCTGTGCAATAAACCGGCAGCAGGAATCCAGACTGTCTTTGAAACCAGTTTCTCACTCCTGCACGTGTTATCTCAGCCTGCAGGCCCTTTCTATATTTAGCACCCTGTGGCAAACCTTGCCCTCCCCTTCGAGCACCATTCGCTCAGCAGATGTTGGGAGGCCGGGCAGGCAGCCCTGGTGAGTGCGGTTCGGTGGTGCGGCATGGAAGGATGCGGGGAGCCCACACAGGCAGCCTGGCCTGCACCGCGCTGCTGGAGGAACCCCAGCAGGGCAGGGCTGGAACAGCTGGAGGTAGGCAGGCTCACTTTCCCTGTTCAGGCAGAGAAACCAGGCAGGAGGTTATAGCAGCTATAGGGGTCCCAAACTGGCCAGCACAGGTTAGCACAAGTGCTGCCTTCTCAGTAGTTCCTGTCTTAGCCTACTGAAGGGAAGGGCAGAAAAAAATTGATTCCGTAGCCAGCTGGCAACCATTTGGCATTTATTGTCGTGGACACAATGGAAGCAACTTAAATATGAATTTACAAAGGCAGAGGAGCGGAGAGGCTTAGAGGACTGAAGAACATTACCTGTGAGAAAACATCCCAGGATCAGGAACGTCCGTGGGGAAGTACCCATAGCTACCAACAACTGAAACAGAAAGGAGAAGGCGAGAGAGCGCCAGTTAATAGACTGGCAACAGTATGAGACTTCCCAGGACACCGCAGGGAAACAGCCCAGGGACCCTATCTCATGCCCACAGCTCATTGAGACTGATGCCACTATCTCCCATGAGGTACATGTGGCCACAGACACATCACCAGAAACACAGGTAAGGCACTATACCCCCTTCTCTCCACTGGCAGCATAATGAGCCAAGTCCTGGCATATCCGTCTTCCCAACAGCTTGTGAGCAGCTCGGATGCCCACTGCTGCCTCCAGGACTGAGCCCATAGCAACCCCCCTGTACAGAGGCAGTACCCTCACCGCCATCAGTGAGGATGCAATGGGTTTGTGCAGTAAGATCTGACCTTTTAGCTGCAGGCAGCATTCATGGGAGAAAAAGCATATCTTAAAGCTACTCTTATTACACATAGTACAATCCTGAGTGATATTTTTGTTTGCCATTGTGCATACGTGTATATATATAGCTTACTGAATACAATGCAATACAATAGTGTTTATTGCTTATTTAGCAAAAATTGCCCTGATTGAGAGACATGCTATTTAAAACATATGCTGAAATTTACTAATGGAATAAATTTACTAATGGAATAAATCCATGACAGACTGTAAGCCAGCGCTGCCATTCACAGACTGTCTCTTCTCAACAGCGTGGAGAGTCGTAGATCATATGCAACAATTTCAGCATCAGTCATCAAGAGGCAACACCACCAATAAGGATCTATGCAATTTTTGTGCCACCTAACAACATTTCTACATAAAACCCTCAAGCAATCTACTAGATAATTTCCAAAGAAGCTCCTACAACTCCTGTTCGCATTGAAATCAATGGACATTTTGTTGGTGACTTCAATAGTAACTGGATTTGGCCCAGAACCAATACTGATTAAAAAAAGACTGCACAGAAGAGCCCCTAATCTGAAACACAGACCAAGGAGTAAAATAAAGGATGATGTGCCAAGACAGGGACTACTTTTCAAAGGTTCTGGAGAGTTTCTATTCACCCTCTGGTATACAGTTCCCAATGCTGAGATAGGAAAACACGTAGGTGCATCTAGTTATTGTGACTATGCCCGTGCCATATGGAAGTTAAATGCTCGCAACATGCCAAGGAGTATTTCTGAACTAGCCCCACTTTCCTCCTGCAATGTGTGGAGTTAACAACATGCCTTTGCAAAGCAAAAAGCATTTGATACTCAAATCAAACATAAAGGTCTCAAAAGCAAGATTAGAAGAATAACAAAACTACCAGCTTCAAAAACATGTACAAACAACTCCAGAAATTCAGCTAACAACATTCCAGCAGAGACAAGGCATTTTGCCTCATTCTTCAATTAACAATAATTGACATGTGTTTACATATCTGTCTCCCATTGATAACAGATTCTAGGATATCAAAGAAGTCCCTCGTTTTCAGCCTCCTGACTCATTTTTATCATGTTTATATCCTGTAATTTTTTCTAATAAGGTAACCCACTGTAAATCTTTAAAGACTTACCATGGTCTGCTTTATTGATCTGACTCATAGCCCCCCTGTATCGACAAGAAAACGTTGCCCCACTTTCTGCCAAGTTTCCCTCTGCTTTTGCTCTTTGAAAAGGCAGAGATCTCCCCTTTCTGTGTTGTTTTTCCATACTACTCAGTGCAAGTGACACAGCAGAGAAGGAGAAAAAAAAAAAAAACAACAAAGCTAGCTCATCTTTTGTACACTGGTCTGCAGAAGCTCTGCTGAAATGAGCTTGCACTGTTGCAGAGCTATGTGTGTGAGGACCAAAGCTTCATGACTGTAGGGGTGTAAGTACAGGTGATGGCATTGCCAAAGTGTTGCCACTTCAATTTGAATTTGCTGTCTTGGTTGGGCTGTCATAGAATTCAAGAAGAGCTGAGTGCCTCAATCTACTGTTGCAGTTTAAAAACACAAGGACTTAACTAAATTTGCATTTTCCACCTGGCTATTCTTTTACAACCCAGAGCTTTGATCTTTCCTCAATGACACGTTAATCTCATCAAGATCCAGAGCAACATGTCCTCACTGTGAAAGGCAGAATAATGTACTAAGGATTCACCACCATCCGTATTGAAAATCTAGTTGAACTGGGTTTAGTTACATCATGCATTTGACCTTAAGCATGCTGGAGTCCCATCACCAACATAACCTCACACATCAGTGCTAGAGTCAAGGTTTAACACAGGTAAAATTTCACACTTTTGGGCAAGAGAGAGTTTACTCATTCCCACAACACCAAGCACGTGTACTTATCATGGTTTTGTTTATTTATGGTCATCTAATTTTCATATGTACTTTTTTGGGTTTTTTACCTTCCTTGTGGCAGAGCAGCCCTCTTTGTCTAAACCACCCAAATCTCAGCCCCGAATACATCAGGTTCAGTTCCCAACACCACTCCATCAAACCATAAATTGGTGTAACCTCACTGAAGCCAGCAGATTTATACAGGCTGAAACCCAGTATTGACAACACATATCCAAGCTAAGCTTGAGCCACGCTTAGTTCCTTGCATACCTTGAACATTACTAGTTAAAACAGAAACAGGGATGTGTTATAGTGAAAGCTAAATGATGCCATGAGGGGTTTGCCAAACTCTCTGCAGGGGAGACTGATTGCCCAAAGTAAAACAGTCATTGCATCTACTTTAATCACTGGCTTTTGAAAGGATCTGAGTGAAATCCCAGTATCTCTCTTGTGTGTTTTAGTGATAAAAAAAAAAAAAAAAATCAGGAAAATAACATCTGAAGAACTGTTATCAGTGAGGAGTCACTCTTCTAAACACTCACTGTGTTGCAGGACCTTCCTGATGAGAAGGGTTTCATTGACTGCACCACAGAAGACAAAGTAAAATCGATAGCCAGAAAGCCAGTGGAAATATGTGCTTAGAAAAGGATGATATTCCCAGGTGATTGTTCTACATGACCTAGAGAGAAAGCACTCTGGTGGATCAAGAAGAGCCAATGGTATATATATTTTTTTTTCTCACACTGTTGTGAATCAAATACCTATTTCAAGACGGAAAACTAGCCCATCTACCAGAAGGCTGGAGACTACCAGGCTGATTTTTCTACACAGACGCTACAGTTCATCCTCTTGGCCACAGGATGGCAATGTTGATTCACATTAATGAGCCAAACGTCTTCGAGCAGAAGGCAACGCTAGTCTTCAAGGTAGTAGATGGAACCTAAACTGAGTCTTCTGGATCAACTTAAAATTCAAATTGCTTACATCTTAGTCTCACGCGAGCTCACCGATTAAAAAAAAAATAAATAAATTAATAATAACAACAATAATAATAAAGCCAAACTGGTCCCTATTGCTCTGTATTTACACAAGTTATAGGACAGTAGCTGAATTGTAGATCTTGGCACGTAATGATGTGATTATCCTTGTTGTGAGAGGGTTGGATAATTTCAGTGGTGATTTTGTCAGAGTGGCACTCTGTTCTTCTGGGAAGACTGATCTCTTCCAGGAAGAGCTAAGGCCAGCCCAAGAGAAGAGGGGGACAATTTTTTTCTTGTGGTATATGTCACCAGCTGAATGTAAATCGTCAGACAGGACCTCCAGAAATTCATTTCTTGATTCCCAAATTGGAAACTCAGTTCTACACAAGAGCAGAGCTGCCCAGCAATGCTAACAGTTGGGTCTGAAGGCTTCACTGGAGAAAGTCTCAAACAACAAAAAAAAATTCTTCAATGAAAAAGACTGCCATAAATATGCTCATAAAATGAGGTTTGTTCCACATCCCTTTACAAGCAACTGCATCCAGCATAATCTGTACACAGGAACAACTATGCACCAAGACTAGCCCCGTGCTTGTCTCCTGCAGAGAGCCTTGGGCTCTGCAGGACACACGGTGACGGCTGCTACCCAATAAGCCTTCTAGTCAGACCCAGCTCTTTAGCCTAGCCATCAAGGACAGACTCCAAAAAGGGTTTTCCAGACTGTCTCAGCAAACAGACAAAAAGACTGGCACTTCCAAGGAACACATCTCACTTAGGTTCTCAGGATCAAATCAAAGAACACCTCAGATCCCAACTCAAGTGCTCAGAAGCATTGCATGGAAAAAAAAAAAAGCAATCCATCTCTGTTGACCACAAGAGCAAGGAAGCCTAGCTGTTGCAAACTTTTCCCTTGGGTGCTCAGGCAAAGCTTTGTTGGCTTGAAAGAGATGAGTCAAGCAGGAGAGCAAGGCAAGAGGGAGAGAAAGGATTGTTTGCTTGCTTACTCGCTTTTTAAAAATTATCAGAAATTCTTGCCTCCACCAGTAAAAGTAACCTCTCAGAAGTCATCCCGTGGTCTTTAAAACAAGTGAAGCAAACATCTACTAAAATTTGAGAGTTCACACACAGAAGTAGTGCCATTGTGATCTAAGGCTACATGTGAGACAAGGCTTGCATAAGGTTTTACATTACATCCTCATTTTTAGACCAACTGGTATAGCTAGAAATAACCAGCAACGTCTGGGATTTGCAAGACTTTTTCTGTCTGTGTATTTTGTACTTGAATCCTAGCTCAATACTGTAGTACTGTGGAGAGGTATTTTATTAAAATATTTATTGCTTCCTGCTTTCTTGAAATCTAATACCTATACAGTACTCTCACAGCTGCATGAAGGTTTAACACATATCAACGAGCGAACAACAGTGAAGATGGCCCCCGTGCCCAATAGCAGCCAGACTGGCACACCTCCTGCCCCTGAGTGCCTGGAGAGGAGTATCAGAACAAGGGGTCTCATTTTAAAGCAACGGGAGAGAGCCTGCAGGCTGGAAGAGATGCTTTACTTGGGGACTTCTAAATCCCAGTGCTTTGTCCAATCTCAGTTTTCTTCAGGTTTTTTGTTCCCCCCCCCCCCCCAAGCTTTGAGGTTGGCTAAAGTGATATTTAATTGAGCGCCTTTCTAAAATCCTCCTTGTTAACTAGATGCTAAAACTGAAGTCCCTTGCTGGGAGAACTTTCCCTAACGTCTCTAGACCCAGTGTTAAAAATCGGATCTCCACAGTTCGGGTTTTGATCAGCCGGTGACAGAGGAACCTTTGATGCCTGTCTCCTTGCTTTGATGCCGTGTCTTGCCCCATCCAGGGACAGGGAGTTAAAGCAGCCAAACTGGGAGCCCAGCTGGGCTCTGCATCAGCCGCGGGAGATGCAAAGGGATAACAAGCTTCTCTGATTCCCCCAGTGTGCCCCGTCGGGGAGATAGCGGGCTGCCTACAACCAGCGGGAACTGGGTTGGGGATTGGCGGGGGGGCGGCGTTACGTTTCCACTTTCTAGTCCCCATCAGACTGCAGGCTCTTGCCAGACCGTGCCTGCCCGCGGGCATCCCCAGGGGCAGCCCTCAGGGAGCCCCCTGGGTAGAGCCCGACGGTTAAAGCCGCTGGGGATCGAAGTCTGCCCGGCACACCGAGCTCAACCTAGCAGACATGGCAACTCCCATCCACTCTTTATATGTTTGTCTGGGAAACAATAGGAATGCCTTTGCCAAGATGGAGCGAATTTTTGATTACTTTTTTTTTTTTTTTTTTTTTCCATGGGGGGTAGGTAAGAAAAAGAAAAGCAGAGTAGGGAAGATGGAGAGGAGCAGTGTAGCCGTGTTTCTCTCTAGGGCTGGCTAATTCTGCCGGCGCTACAACCCGGGGCTTCTTCTCCAGCCCTCTCCGTCGGGAGAGGCACAGATCCCCGAGGGCGCGGGGTCCAGAGAAGGGGCGGGAGTCTCGGCGAAGGACAGACGTTGTGCCTCGGGTCGGAGCTGTGGGATCAAGAGAGAGCAATGTGCCCGCAGCACCCGGGTCCGTCGGTCCCCATTCGGACCGGGGCGATGCTCTGTCCGCCCCAAGCGTGTAGCCTTGGGTCCCGGAGGAGCGCCA
>WUAM01000260.1:1660248-1692941 GCA_024336885.1 Actenoides hombroni | reverse complement strand
GTTGCTGATAGTGCCAGGTGGACCGCCCCCTGCGGTCGCGCGCCCCCCCCCCCCCCCCCCCCGCCCCGTGTGGCGCAGGGGGAATCCTGTCCGGGGAGGGGCGGAGGACTCGGGGTTAGCGAGAGGACAGGCTGGGGGTGGGGGTATTTTTACTACTGCAGCCCCCTCTCCTCCCGCCTTCCCCGCCCCCGAAGGGCTGGGGCATAAGGCATCCCGCTAGCGTGTGTTTATGCGGCAACAGATGGGAGCTGCACATCCTAAACAAAACTGCTGGGCGCGGGCTAGAGCCGCTCTCGCTTGTTTATGCTCCCCTACCTGTTCCCCGGGGAGGGAGATGTCCCTCCCTGGGCCCGCAGCTCCGGCAGGGTCCGGGCAGCGGACACCGACGGGGCGGGTTTTTGCAGGGCGGCTCGCTCCGCTGTCGGACGCTTCCATGGGGGGCTGGGAGCCTGCGAGCCGCCCTGTTCAGCATCCTCCTCCCCTCGCGGAGTCCCAATTTGCTTCGAGTAATGAGTCTTTCCTGCAGCTCTTTCCCCAGGGTGAACTGGGCAGCGTTTAGCTAGCTGAGGCTATTAAGGCAGCCTAATAGGTGGCTCATGGGGGGGCCGGGAGGCCTCCTGCGGCGCGGGCGAAAGGGGGTGCCTCAGCTCGGGCCCCTCAGGAAGCCCCGCAGTGGGGCCGCAGCCTTTTGTCTTGGCGGGAAGGTAGGTCTGGGTTTGATTATAGTTACCCACGTTGCAGCCGACGCACGGTGAGGGGGTCAGCCGCAGCCTGCTCACCCCTTTTGGAGCAAGAACCCCTGCCTGGTGAAGAGCAGCTACAGCCTGGAGCAAAGACCCCCTCAAACCCCTGAGAGAGAAAGAAAGCAAAGTGGCCTCTCCATCGCTTGTCGCTATAAATCTGTGCCCGCATCTATCGCGGAGGGAGGAGAACACAGCGGGTGAGGGCTTCCTGAGGCTGAAGGGAAGCAAGTCAGGGGGCTGCCAAGCACCCCAGGAGGTGTGTGCTGCCAGCAGAAGGGCCGTGTGTGCATTTACGATCCTACCAGGCTGTTGCTTTGGCTTTGGTTGTTTGGGGTTTTTTTTTCCTTCCCCCCCCCCCCCCTTTCCACAACACCAGATTCCCTCATTTTGTTTGTTCAACAGAATTTGGCTCCGCATAGCGAAGATCCCGTGTCACCGGGAGAGAACGGGAAGCCAGACAAAAGCAGCTAATGCTGCACAGCCTGCCCTTCCCGACATCTACTTTGATTCCCCACTTGGCTGGTTAAGGTAGTTCCCCGTGCCCGTCCTTTTTCCACTGAGGCCGCAGCTGCCACCACTGTCGAGCTGTTTTGCTTTCAGTGTTGCATTTGGCTCTTGACATCGAGCGATGCCAGAACAGCCGTGGAAGCGTTGTTTTTCGAAAAAACAAGCTTTGTTTTTCTTTTTTTGCTCCCTGCCTGACTTTTCGATTAGGACAGAATAAACCGGCCGCTCGGGTCCAGAAGCTGCCTGAACTCGGTTTAGGGGGGACGGTAATGCAGCCCAGAAGGCGAGGGGAAAAACGGGGTTGTTCCTCCGGGCCGCCCTTCACCGGCGCCTTATGTCGCGCTTGGCTCTGTCCCGGGCGAGAAGCCCCGGGCCCCGCCGCTGTCTCGACGGGAGGCAGGACCGGCCCTCCCGAGGTGCCCTTCGCCGCTGGCCGAGGGTGCCCGGGCATTGCCAGCGCCGCCCGCGACACTAGAGGGCACCGGAGCCCGCGGAGCAGCTGGCCCTGCCGGGCCGGGGGACCACAAGCCACTCCAGCCTTCGCTGTCTCGGTTGTTAATTAAAGGGATCCACCCGGTTTGGAGCGGGTGGTGAAGCAGCGGTTCCGCGCTCTCACCCCCGAGGATCTGAGGGGTTCAGCCCTACAGGTTCAGCCCTGTCCAACCCCGGGCTGCCGTGGGCTGGGCTCAACAGCTCGGGAAAAGTGAAGTGCTGCAAGTAAACCAGAAAGAGCAATTCCTCCCGTGCCACAAATGAGAAGTTTCCCCTCTGAAGTCAAAGGACCTCCGCTGCTGGTTCCACCCAGGTTCGATTTCAGTTCATAACTCCCGAGACCATTATCTCTGCCTTTGTTCTTTCGAGCTGCAGTAATTAACGAATTATAGTAGGACAAAAACACAGACAGAGTAGGCTGCTTTGGTTCTGTGTCTATTTATTATTAGTACCAGCTTTGCCCCCTCAGGCTGCTGTGCTTGGGAACCCCACCCTGAGTTCTGCATGGGGGAGCTGGCTGGTGTGAAGGCCACCCTGGACATAGTGGTCACAGCCACCTCCCCTTCCTGGGTATTTCATGTTCCAACGTACTATCACAAACAAAACACTATCGCTTTGTTTCTGTAGCGTGAAGAGATTCTGAGCAGGGATCTCCCCCATCCCAAGGATAAAGAGAACGGGAAGCCATTAATGCCTCCTATTTGCTCACAGAATTGGGGTTTGTGTGGAGACAGTGGAGGTTACAAATTTAATCCAACGCTTTCCAAAACAGGTCAACCCCTAATTCACCACTAGGAATTGCAAGAATCAGCACCCATGTTGACACAGTCAGCAAAAAGCCCCAGACCTGGAAACAAATTCAGTCAATCCCCTTAATCATTGAATTCAGTCATTCATTTTACTTTTATTTACCAAGACTGTGCTTGGGGTGCATTGGCAGGGGAGGTGTGAACCACACTGTCCTTCTTGAAGCGCTGTGTTCTTCCTTAGTTCTGTACTCTAATCTGCAGTGGAAGAAATCAAGCAGGCACCAATTGCACCTAGAGCCATTCCAAGAGTGCCAGTGACTGAAGCTCACACGTTCAGTTTTCTTTCTTTAGTTGGGTCTGACACACTGAAAAGTCAGGGGGAACTGTTCATCTCTGTCACTTCTACAAAAGACTATTTAGGTTTTTCATTTTGTCTGAGGTCACCAAGTTTCAATCCGTACCTCATCGAACTCTGCAGGGAGCACTTTCAGTTGCATGTTTATTTGCTTGTTTGTCAACAACTGCCTGTTGTTGACAATCCTTTGGACTGCTCAGTTAGGTGCACTTCACTTAAGCAAGGTGGTTTCAGAGGGAGAAATGAGAAAGTGAGATAAGAAGAAAATGCACATAGATGTCTCTTCTCTGCAGCCACGGATGTGAAACTACAGCTCAGGCTTAGCTCAGAAGAGGAAACTCTGGCATGACTCAAGAACAAGAGATATAGCAGCATGTAGGTAGGTTTGGATCCTTTGACTCCTGGATGTTTTAGTCAGATACTCTGTTTTTTAAGCTAAAATATATTTTGAGAAATAGTCTCATGTGGAAACCGGGCCAGATTCTGCTTTGTGTAAATCTGGTGGAACTCTGACTTCAAGGGAAATATTCCAGATTGAATCTGGTATAATTAAGATTAAAAATTGGCTCTGGAAATCTTTTCTTTGGCAATAAATTTACAGAAGTACTGTGAAGAAAAATAATTGAAACCAGAACATTGTTTCAGTGCTCTTTTAAATAACATATGCTATAGGCACTTTGAAAGCATTTGTTCTCCATGGCAGTAGTATTTTAAAACTTTCACTTTGGTTCCACTAACCAAGTTAACCCTTGATAACCAACTGTGTTTAAAATACGTTATGCACAGAAACTTATAATTTTTCAGGACATTGCCCAAATAACAAGCAAATAAACAAAATCCATTAAAACGATACAGTTGCTGCTGTGGCAGTAGCAAGATTTGTTTTGCTGCTGAAGTCATGAACTTCACTGCACTAGCCACCACACAGGCATTGCAATGAATCTAATTTTATACCTTATTTGTCAACAGGTTTTTTTTTCATGGTGCAAACCTTGTTATCTGACTGGTAAACTCAATTTCCAGAAGGCAGTTGCTTAGTATCCCTTGGAACCAAATTCTGAAAGGAGTCTCTAAAAGAATATTGCAAAACTGAAGACCCACAAATTAACAGGCATTTTTCTATCTCCCATGAATCAGAAGACAAGATGTCCTTTAATAGTTTCTGTGTGATATCTCTTCATTTCTGAAGCTGATGTCCCTAATAGAAACTATTGCACCATAATTTGTTTGCAATTCATGAGAAGATGCTGGCCAGTTTTTTCCAGGTCTGGCATTCGGTCCCAAAAAAAATCACAAGGACATTTGTTATTCTCTTGCGTAGTCCCAGACTTTCACCACAGGTTAATCAGATCTTTCTTAAGGGTGTGTAGGAAAAGGGAGGCAGGGAAGAATCAGCTGTCTTTGATTCCTTGTACTATATAAAGAATACGGACTTGGAAAAGGTGTTTTGCTCTTTTTAAGTGGGGCTAGGACATAGGAGGAGTCAAATCTTGTTTGTTATTTCAGAAGTACAGGAATATCAAGCCTTGTCTGCCACCTTCTTGCTAGAGAACTCCTTGATGAATCAGTGAACAAAGACATCATAGTGAAGCTGACTCTTTCACAGAGATGTGTGTTAATCTGTTTGTTGAACAGGTTTGTAGAGTTAGAGACACACATGAGACGCACGTCATGCCCCAGACTCCTGATGCAATGATCTTACCCACCATCCTTCCTCCACCCTGCATGGTTGCCTCAGAGAGGGGTGCAGGCAACAAACATGGGAGAGTCCTGACTGCAGCTCTGAAAGGACCTGTTCTGCAAGAGCTGGGAGGATAGGGCCTGTTCTGATTTTACCCATTTGAGGTTTCTTCCAAAGAAAGGGAATTGTGGGATAATCTCTCACCTTCTTGGCCCCTATTTCCACCCATGTTTTGCTTCCTTTGTCCTATGTTGACAGGTTAATTGTTGAGAGTACCAGTAAGGATGCAAAAAAATGCCCAAATCAGAACAGTGCTCTTTGCTGGCTCTCTATCCATCAGCCAAGGACACCACAAAGAAAGGATAGAGTAGGAACAAGACACTTCATCCCTATTTTATATTTTCATGGTCAAAGGGAATAGAAATGTCCTCTCCTCATTGTCAAGAAAATACAGAATTTCCTTTCCCGTTTTCTTTGTGATGGAAGAAAACATTTGTAGAGCCAAAGTAAATCCAAATAAATTCTTTCAATTCCTATCCATCACTGAACTTGTATTTTCTCTTCTCAGTTATTTTTCTCCCAATGTGCTTTATACTACCATAAGATAAAAGTTATTATTTAAATCCATGCCTCCATGAAACTTTCTTGGGATTATCTTGGTAAGAAAGCTGCAAGTAGAGTCTCTGGTGGTCTGAGTGAATCTATCCTTTTCCAAAACATAGTAGGATTTAGTCAACTTGACAGGATGAAGGGTTTGAGGAAATACTTTACCCCAGAAACGTCAGCAGCAGTACAGCTGGGGGCTGGTCAAAACAGTGCTCAGAAGTATAACTGTAGCCTCTGCCATTAACAGGGAAGTCAGAGGCATGTAGTTCTGCTTACGGGAAGTTAAAATATATAGGTAGGTAGTTTGAGTAGACAGAAGCCATCTGAAGAGCCGAGTGCTTTTTTTTTTTTCTGGGAGACAAATGGTTCTCCAGCCCACTTAGCACCTGCCAGTGCCTCTCTGCTGCCCTTTGCCCTGTGGGGCTGCTTGTTCTGACAGCTTCTGAAGCTCTCCCAGCTTCAAATTCCTTCTCCGTATGTTGGCTTTTTTTTTCATTGCTGCCTATCCCAATATTGACTTAGGAAAGCAGGAGAGTTAAAAATAGCTAGCTCCTGTACTGTCTACAGACCTTCTGCCTAGCTTTGCTTTAGGCCTGTGAATCGCAAACATCAGTTTAAACCATCATTAGCATCTGAATGGAGATAAGGGGGACGAGAGAAGCTAGGGTAGGCAGTCACCTTGTCTAAGTATCACCCCTTCATTATTTTTGAAGAGTAGGAGAAAAGCAGGATCACAGCGGAGGATGTCGGCATCCCATTTCATCAGAAGGGATGTTTTAGAATTACAGATGTAACAAATTTGCTTTCAAAAAGCCATGCTGAATCTCTGAGAGTCCTCTGGAGCCAGAGTAAAGCCTGCTGTCATTCACAGGTAGCTTCATTTCCTCCCTTCTCCTCACTGCCATCCTTGCCTCTAAACTGCTCTGGCTGTGCAAACCCAGGAGAAACAAGTGTGAAGTCCCAGGTCACTGGGGTACGCAGTGCGAAGGGGCACGTGTGTGGCATGGAGAAAGGGTCTTACTGCAGTAGGTGGCACAGTTTTATGAAGGTCAGTAAACCTGGCTCCACTAGACCACCAGAGCGAGTGGGTTTCCCATCTGGAATCACTCAAACGTGTGGCCCTGCACTGGAAAACACCCTCACTCCAGTCTCCAGGAATGCATCTCTGCCACGGTTAGCAAAAATGTCCCAGAATATTTCAGCATCACAGTGTTACACAAGAAGAGAGCCAAACCCTGAGAGAGACGCATTCAAATTTGGATTAAAATCAACTGCTGGCTTCCCACCCAGAAGCAAAAATAAAATGAGCAGTGGCTGTAAGCACAGGCACCACAGGCTGCCTCCACCCAGCTCCACTGCTTCACTGTCTCTGCAACTCCTGCGCTGTCTCCAGGAGCTGCAGCAGAAAGGAGACACGACAAAAGTCAAAACCAAAGTAGTCTGTGATGAGGTGTTCTTCAGGCAGAAAAGCTTTCAGATCCCTACAGAGGTTAAAACGTGTTGGCAGGGATTCTTTTGATAATGTTTGGATTCTGAGAGCAGATAGTGAATCCAAAATATCCCAGCACTGTGGCTTTCTTTGGTAAAGAGGCAGCACTAAGAAATCTGATGTCATCCTGATACCAGAGCTTGAATGTGACACGTTGATATGACAATGCAATGACTAACTCGTGTGGACTTGGGTCTCTACCATTTGCTGGGGAGGTCTGAGGACCAGTCCCAGCACACAATGAGGCTGCAGGTGTGGCTAGAGAGGCAGGACAGTAACACACTCAAGGACATGCTTGCTGGCATGCCCTGGCAGCAGTCTGGCAGCCCTTCAGGCAGAACGCAGATGGAAGGTGTGCAGCTGGGAACCACATGGACCATGGGCTGCATGCGAGGCCACTCTTTCCTCATCATGTTTTTGTGGCTCTGTGGCCTGGAAAAGGGCATCCCTGTAGCTCCAGCCTTGGAGCATCAGGACGGTTCAGCTCTGGGGATTACAGGAAGGAAGGAGAAAGGAAGAGGGATTGTACAGAAGCTCAGAAATAGCCAAGGAGCAATTTCATATTTATGCTTGTTTCATTCTTCAGGTTAACAGTGGGGGTAGAGCTGAGACACTGTGTAAGTTTGGATGGTGTTACACATATATGATCCCTCCACAGCAGGCTACTATGCCACTGTTTCACACCTTTTGCAGGAAGAGGGACTGAGTTTCCTCTGTGTGGTTAGGTGAAAAGGGAGCACTAATGATAAAATGGTAAAAATCCACCCTCCCTCGCTCCCGTGTCCATTACCACCTGAAGCTTTGCCCACTCCCAAAACCTGGTGGAGTACCTCTGATGCCAGAGATGTCCTGCAGCCTGACAGACATCTCTAAAGCCAAGATCTGTTGGGAAAGATCTGGGCACAGTCTATGGTCTCCTGAATCCAGAGATTACGCTGTGACCTGGAACCTGAATGGGACCACAGTGCAAGAAATGCTGCATGCAGGGAGTACAGGCACAGCTTGCATCCTCCTAGTCTTTACAGTGGTGATGACAAGTCTCCAGATTTATTGAAACACATCAGTGCCAGTCCCTGAATTCTTCATTTGAATGTGGAATACTTTTGCTGACAATTAGAGCAGACATAGTGACTAGGTCCACCTTAGGAGCATGAGTTTGACTGAAGCAGGGAAAATTCAGATTAGAAGGAATCAAGCCTGTGGAGAAAGCATAGTCAGAGGTTTGTGTCCTCTTGCTGGAATTTCAGCTAATTACGCACTTAGCTATTCACTAAAGCAGCTACAAAGGTATGAGGGTGCAAGTTTAGTCTGTCTACCATTTCTGTTGATATCAGCCTGGAAACCTTCAGGCCCATATATATCACACATGAAATACCTCTTGGAGCTGTAGTTCAGGAGACCAGGTTTGGCCAAATAAATGAAATGGATCACCTTGTGTTTAGGGCTGGTTGTATAGAAAAAAAAAAAGACCAGTCATTTTGCAGATGCAGTGACTTCACTGGTGTAAATGAGGGATAACTGTTGAAATCCACACAGTTACAGTGAGCAAAGAACAGGACCAAGGGGTCCATTTTTTTCGAAGTTATAGTGATCACCCGTGATGTTTTTCACTTTTGAGAAACTGAAATGGTAAAACAGAAAGTCTATAAGGACAGCATTATACATAACATGCTGTATCTACTGGGCTCTGTTAGATGTCTCACAGAAAAATCAGTGTTCTAAAGGTGGGGTTCTAAGTGTTTCTAGTGGTTTTGTTTCACTCATCCAATCCTTGTTAAGAATACCACCAAAAGGACTTTGTTTTGGAAACACATAAAAAACAGAGCCAACTTTCCACTTCCAGCATCTTCCATTCAGAAGGAATGTGCAGAAGACCTTGATATGATATGAATTAAAAGGATTCTGTCTTTGCCAGCCCTAAATTCCAGGAAGTGAAACACAGCATCCTCATCTGCTCTTGCAGGCAACATTTGTTTTTACTCTAGCCTAAATACCAGACTGTTTCCTAAATCTCAAGAAGCTGACCGCTCGCTTAGATTCCTCAGCCTCTCACAGCAGAGAAGCAGGCCCTATGCAGGCATTTCAAGCACTTTTGTATGCCGTCCAAAATCAGCTCCTGCCTCTAGAGATTTAGAGTCGCCTCTGGAAGTAACAGAACAGGATCCCACTGTGCACAGAGCTGGTGGGATAGAGCTGATGGGACAGAGCTGGTGGCACACACATGGCTGCCCAGGGGCCCCTCGGTGACAATGCTCAGAGTGATGGGGCCAGGAGATCCTTTGCTATCTGAAATGAGTCTAACACACCAGCTTACATCTCTGTGGGGGAGTAGATTTCATAATGCAGATTCAGAGCTTCGTGAAATCCTTCCATAGCCCTGCAGGGGCTGCTTTCAGTTGATGCTTCTTTCCTTCCTCTCTACAGTGTCTTCTGTTATTCTACTTTCTGTGCACAGGTGCCGGGCATCCTACATGCCTAGCACGTGTACTCCCAAAAATGTTCAGAAACTCTCTGGCCCCAGCTTCTGAACTGGTGGGTATTACCAAGCCAGTCCCTCACTCCCTGCAGAGCAACTGGTGCTCTGCGAGTGCGAAGTGCATCATGCTAGCAGCATCTGACACTCTTCAAAGAGGCTGTACACTGCATCTGGTGGGGATACTGGATTTGTTGCTATCACACAGAGGAAGGATGCAGATAAAGAGGCTTCTGCAATCACCAGGCAGCTATTAAAACTTCGAGGTCTTTATTCCGAGGACAATTGGGTCAGTAAAAATCTTCAATTCGTCAGGATGCCTCTGCCCACTGTGGGCTGGTAAACCACTACCCTGCCTGCTTCCCCCTCCTCTCACCAAATTCTGTTGATGGTGGCATTCCAGAAGCACAGTACTAGTGCAGCAGAGCAAACAGTCAAGCACTCTGAAATGTGGGGTTTTTTCCTGGTTCTTAACACTGGTGTAAGATAATTTTAAAAACTCACAAAAAAAAAAAGATGTAACATTCTAAATATTTTACAAAACATTTTTTGAACTTGATGAAGGATTTAAGTAGGGAGCAATGTTACTCAGAGGTGGTATAGTAGTTACACACAGTAACATATCTCAGCAAGCATTGCTCTTTCCCAAATATATTTTAGAAATATATTCTTATTGTACTAACTACACAAGAGTTAATCAGGGACTCCATAGGCATTTGGTCAAAAAACATACCTCTAGATAACTTATGTAAAAAGTCTTTCTGCTTGGCCGTGCTACCTGAGGCATAGGTTAAGATCAGTGTTCCCAAAACTCACTATAAAGGGGTTTAAAATACCCCTATGTATGTCACCTCGCATCAGAGGTTCTCTTTCAGCATCACTATGGAAGAAACTCAGGTTTCTTCTATATGTTTCTTCCATATCTTCTTCACTATGGAAGAAACTCAAGTGAGTGTAGCTCAGTAGAGCTTCTTCCATCCCAAATCCCTTTGTGGCTAACAGTGCAAAATTATTACTCCAAGTGGGCTTCTGGCAGTCTCTAATGTAAACAAAAAAGCTTCAACAAGCCAAAACAGGTCACTGCTTTTTGCTAGAAATTTTTAACTTGTGAGAGCTTTCTCATTTTTCTCCAAGAAATCTCTTATTTTTTGACAAAATTAAGACCCAAATTGTAAACTAGAAAAATTTATTTGAAATACTGTTAAGTTCTCATCTTTCACATTTCTTTATGAGTTTCCTTTATCCCTTTTTGTCTCAAAGCACATAGAAAAAAACCACAAAAACTCCACAAAAACAAACAAAACAAAACAAACCAACAACAACAAAATCCAAAACAAACCCAAAACAAACCCAAAACAAACCAAAACAAAAAACCACACACACAAAAAGATCTCAACCTACCAACCAAAAAAAACCCAAAAAACCCAACCAAACAACAAAAAAAACCAACACAAGAAAGAGAGAATAATAGAAAATGTCCCTGCTACGTGGTGACTCTCCCAGCTTGAGAGCTGACACTGCACACCCAGGTTATCTCAACTCCATACTCCAGTTGGGCTTGTTTACTACTTTTTGCAATGATGCAGTTGTGCTGGCTCGCTTGCAAGCTATTGCAACAGACAGCCACATCCTGAGACTCTTCCTCTGTCTGTCTGTCTTCAGACTGAAGCATGCTCTCATTTATTGGACTGGGACAGGAGAAAAATTGGGTCAAGAGAAAGACATGTCAATGCTTGCTCTTTTGTGGCAAGACCAGTGCTGAGTCTTTGAGCTGTGCTGGTGGCACAGGCAGAGCAGATGCTTGCTGCAGTTCTAGACTGAGTCAAGAGATGCACACCTGAGAGAGAAGGAGATTGTGATGGGTTTGGTCAATACAGGGATCCAAGGCTCCTCTAAACGGTTTTGAGAACAGAGTGGTGAAAAACAGGGATGGGACCAAAGATCTGCAAGCAGCTCCTTTCCAGCTCCTTCTCCTTCTGCCACTGGTATCATCTGGTTAGAGTTGATGTGGCTAGGTATGGGTTCAACAGGCAGAGTGATTGTAATCCTGTGTTCCTATGCTACATTAAAGGATAGGAGAGTTTGAAAAAATACATAATTTGAGGAAAATATTGAGAAGTATATGGTATGCTGCCTCAAGAAAATGAGATATGCAGTATTTTCAGTAAAGCAGATAACATTCATGCAAGAAAAACTTAGGACAGTGTGACTACTCACGATATTCAGGCTGAGTTTTACTTTATTTGGCAACTGCTTTGAACAGAAAAAAGCATTTTAGAAAGATTTTTCGTTTCCCATAATCATATCAAAAGGATTTTGAGGTGCAAAGGTCACCTATTTTTCTAAAGGGTGTGGTGACATAAATCAGAAAGTTATATCATGACATTAAATTTGCTTCATTGCAAACTATGATCATTATCAGGTTGTTGTGATTTCTATTGGAGAAAAACTCTGAAAAAATGAAGCCCTAATAGCACAGTTTTAAAATGTTATCTCTACCATTTCTTTTTAAATGCCTTTGAAATATTTTTGTCACATTATTTCTTCTCACTAGATTGTCTTCTTAATCTTTGAGCTTTATATTTGCACAAGGGTCTTTTTAGAAAACAGAAGTGTTCTGATTAACCCTTATGAGAGAGAAAAAAATATGCCAAGTTTTTCTGGTATATATTACTTGCCACTTTGATAATTACCTGTTTTACAGGCACAGGCATAATTTCAAGTTGGCAATGTCACCTTAAACTTTGATTTCAAGAACACTGTTTTATTCACATGACCTGACGGATTCCTGTAAATCAGCAAAGTTGTGCAATGCGTGTCCTGTGTTTACATCCTTTAGCACAGATCTTTTTCTCAGAAGAGAAGGACATTCCAGCATTTCTGGAGCAACAGAGATAACTTTACAAGACAGCTTTTTGAGAAAAAAAAAACCCAAACAACTATAATCCATTATTTCTTCCTCTAATTAATCCAGGAACTGTCAAGAGCAGCTTGATTTGCCATCAAAAACAAATGGAAAAATAAAAAAAAGGAAATATATGAGTAAGCTACATAGAAGAGCAATTTATTATTGTACTTTTCTAGACACTTAGTAATGCAAGCATACTTTTTTTTCCCAGTATCTTTCTTAATTTTTCTATATTTTCCCTTCACACTTGGGTTTGTTTCAAAATAACTGTTTGTTTGTGCTTAGTATTTTGTCATTTATAGTTTTTTTTACAGTAAGTAACAGCCAAGATCTGGGCTCTGACCTGATGGATGATTTGTATATACACACGTACATATATATGTACAGCCTGTCCCAGAGCCTGCAGTCACATGAGAATGGAAGAATAAATTCCTCACCAGTAACATCCACTATATATGCACCATTTCTTCCTTTGCTGGCAGCTTCAGTAACTGCAGTCTGATTTTCCAGAGCTTTTGGATATAAAGAAGAGGCAGAGTTTTGCTCACGCTGAGAATTAATGCTAAATTATGACACTCCACAAAACACTGCAGTGCAGAGAGGAATAAATCTATTTATTATGTTTAAAGGTCCTAAATAAAGGTAACCATTAATTGCACTGATAGTTCATTAATTGGCTTGTTAGAAGCTCAGTGTTTGCTCAGGATTTCCTAGGTTACAGGGCAGCTCATCAGAAAGATTACACATTTCTGAAGCTTGCCATAATTATGTGGTAGCTACGGTTTCTCCCCACTATTGAATTAAAATGCTGGGAGAGAAGAGAAAAAAAAAGACTGGGAGCAGAACCAAGACTACAACCTGTTAGCTTCACTGAGACCTGGCACACTCCTCTGAGAACAGCTCCACTTGCTGTTAGTGCATCAGTTTCTGAAGTCTCCCTTCTCACCACGTAACCCTTCAGCAGTTGGCTGGAGAAGAAAGCATATCACAAAATACCTTGGCAATAATTGTCTTGTTACACTACCACAAGTAAAGGAACACTACTGAGTCAGGCATAGCTGGAAGCTCTATTTGCAGTGATCTGAACCTCATATTATTTCTATCTGTAAACCCCTTAACCCTTGCACTCTTCTTTCAACACACAAGTTCTATTTGCTTTTTGAAATGATACAGGACACAAAAGCTTGGGGGCATTTCTTTACTAGCTCTGTACATAGCTGCCATCATTGCTTGCACTCAGGGTTTTCTCTCTCTTACGTGCTTACATCTAAGTTTCTTCAAATAATTGTATCTAGGGGCTGGTACTGTGCCAACCTCCTCTCACTTGCGTATACCTGTCGCCTCTTGGTTACTGAGAGACACAGAATGGAGATTTTCCTAAGGTGGAGGGACATACTTCATTCTGCTTGCTCAGGCTCACAGGGCAAATGCCACCCTCGCTTTGCGAGTTTACCCTGTCATCCCTTCATCTCCTCTGCCTTTCTGCTGCTTCCAGAAACAAAAACATTTTGCCTTGGACCAAACTTTCTGCTTTCCATTGTTAATTTGTGAATGCTGAAAGGGCAATGACTGCTTTTCTTTACTCTAGCAATCAGCCAGATTTTTTTTTTTCACAGAACTTTGGGAGTATGTACCTGGACAGGGATGCTGGTTCACCTCTGTGGGTGTATAACTCACCCACCACCTCTGGAGATGTGACTCAGGGGGTAGAGACCTGTATTTTGAACCTGAAGGATGATACTTCTGGTTTTAGGCTCACAGCTCATTGAGTTTTAGAAATTATTTATGCCAGCTGTGTTCTGGTCTGTGCCACATGGCTCCACTAACATACCTAGAAAATCTATTAGAAAAATACACTGGTTGACTGCATTGATTTAAAATGTTGCATGTTTCCTGCAGAGTGACAAATTCCAGCATTAACCAATGGAAAATGAGGGCTCTGTATCAGCACACATGGAGGCAGGAGGGGATTAGAGTCCTTTCAATAATCAAAAATGTATAAAGTTAAGGCTTGATTCAAAGCCTGAATCAGAACCCATTGAATTCGCTGGAATAAGTCCAGAGGCTGCAGTAGGCTTTGGATCAGTTCCAGCCTGCAGAAAATAAATAGCTGAAATTTAATATCTTGAGACATATGGAAGCCCACATTAGATGAGCTAGCAATATCATTTGGGACTTCAACTCTGTGTATCTTGTCAAATCCGAGCAGTTTTAGACTCTTAAAAACAGTTGTAGCATGTGTGGTTTGAAGAAAACACAAAGTAGATGTCTACACTATGCAGCAGGACTTGTTACAATGATGCCAGAGTCACTGCTGACTGCACGTTGTCCCCTCAGCTGCATGGCACCATGCCCAGGCTAATAAGACCTGCTGAACGACAGAGTTTGTTAGCTTCATAGCAGCTTGGCTTTTAGAGCTTCTCATCGCTTTTGCTCCTTGCACCCGTCCCCATTTGGAGACTCCACCAGTTTCTGTCCGATCTGCTCAGCTGCTCATGGGATTGCTCCCTGGTATGTGTCTCACAAAACGGATCAGGTGAGCAGAAATCTCCTCTTTAAACCAATTAAGTTAACCTGGTTCATCTCTGTTGACTAAAGAAAGGGAAAGGCTTTGTGGGAGTACTGCCATGAGCAGATGCAAGCAGTAGGGAGCTGGTGTAAGGATGAGGACAAACAGCTGCATCAGGACATCTTCTTCCACCCAGCTGCCACCAAAGACTTTACCCCAAAGAGTTTTGCCCAAAAAGTATTTTGTCTAAAAATACCTGTACCTTTTTCTCTCTTAAAAACAGTGCACAAAGTCCTCAATATCTTATCCTAGGCAATGTTTTCAGCCTTCTGTAACCCAGACTCTTGGACACTAACACAACTGTTTTGTCCTTGAGCAGAGCTGCAGCTCGGCTCAGAGTCAGGTATTTGGGATTAGCATGATGCTAATAAAGAGGCATCAAGTACACATAGAACAAATACAAAGAAAAACAGAAAAATCCTTTTCCGATTTCATTTGTCACACTTCAGTTCTTACAGGAGAGAAAGCAAACGTAGAAGGAGAATGGTATTGCTCCACCTGCTATTAGTTTCAAAGCAGAAGAACTTTCCTATCATCATAAACACACAAACACCAACATGGCAGGATAACATTTTTCCCAGGCTCCAGTTTCATCAAGTCTTATTCCCTCTTGAGAGAGTTGATTATGTTTCTATGCGAGAAGAAAGACTATACTGCAGGATTCTCACTAGTATTGAGCTTTATAAATATTAAAAGGCAGCGGTGGCAATTTCACTGAAAGGAGATGTGGTATGTAACATTTTCCCATCATGTTTTAAAGCGGAGCAAATCAGCACTGTTTTCCAAATTATACCAGGAAGAAGCTATAATTCTTAAGAACTCTGGAGGAATGGAAATAACAGTTGGTTGTTTTACTGCAAAAAGCAGCATTACTTTAATAATGAATCACTTGAAGCCTTCACACAGCCCGTTATAATAATATTTTAAATCAAACTGTAAGGGAGTTAACCCCATAAATCTGTAAATGGGCTAAGACCTCTGGGAAAACTATTTTCTTGATAGGTCAGATTCTGCACCATTGAAATCAAGATTTTTACTTTCCTGGGAAAAGAGATGAGCAATTTATGTCATCAAAGTTTAGCCCACTGTTTTAAGTGACAGCAATGCCAACTGAACATATTGAGTGCTCCATTAGAGGCATTTTCTGTCATCAATCAAAATATTTTCCTGAGCAGTTTAATGAAATGTTTGTCAGCTCAGCATGAAGAGCTCCCACTCTTGCCTACATAGGTCCAAATCATGAGTCCCATTGAGCTAACACTGTGCACCTGATACGTGAAAGAAGAATCGGGTAAAAGAATAAAGGAGATGTATGTATGTTACCTGTCATTTAATAAAAACTGCTCCAGGAAATTCCTATTCACCTGAGAGACTTCTCAAACTTAGCACCTGTTAATGAATTTTATTTGACTGTATTATATGTAGCTGAAAAAAATTTTAATCTGTACACATATATATGTGTTTGGCTTTTTTAAATACAGTTTCTTTTCCATTTGAAAAGACATCAGTCTTTCTCACTCATCACAAGAAAGGTTCTTACATCATTCCAGCCCTGATTTCTGCTGTACAGTACAGCTTTCCCAACCTTGTCATACTGCAAGAGTGCTCTGTGATTTAGCAGTTTTTAGGAAGAGGAAGCAAAGACTGCCAAGAAATCATCCCAGTTCGGACCATACACCAGCAGAGTAAATCTGGGGCCCAATATGGAAGCTTAATAAAGATGACCTGAAACTGAGGTCAACATTGTTATAAAGAAGTAATGTCATTAATAAAAGTGCATTTAACATTTTATGTTGTGTATGCTTCCTTCATCTGGAACTACTCAATATCATTTGCAAAGGAAAGTTGCTTCTAGAAAAAAACTTCACAGAATTTAATGTGTATATAACAATGTTATATCATTCTGGTACTACCCTTTCTTTTTTTCCTTATAAAGCTGTCAAAATAATATAGCAGCTGTAAATCGGGCCTCTTTGATTTTGGCCCGGCTTTTGCCTCTTTGCCAAGGCTGCATGAGCAGTGTTCCCTCAACAGCTCTCAACTCTATGACAGGGAGAGCAAAATTCCCAACCACTATTTTTTCATCACATACCTGCCATACAGCAACTTTGAAGCACACCCCATGGTGCTGGCAGCCATGGTACAGGTTGGATGGGAATGGAAGAACTGGGAGAAGGAAGGGACAAACTTATTCCACATTTGCTTGTCAGTGGCTTTCATTTCTTGCCTACCAAAAGACTAATGTCAAGTTACTGGCTCAGACTTGCCCGATAGAGTCTAATGCCAGTTTGAATTAAGGTTTTATGATGCAAGTCAAACCTGGAGAGGAAGATGCTGGCTGCTGACGCTTGACATATGGGATCCAGAAGTGAGAAACTGTCCAACCATATCTTAGAGCTGTTATCAACTGATGCAGTGAAAAACTCAATAACCAAAGTTATTAAGCAGGCATTCTTTATTTTGCGGCGCCGTACGCACAGGGGATCACTCCTCCAAATGTGTGCGCCGATACAAGCTGGGTACACAGTTTATATGCAGACTAAACATACAGATTCATTCTACTTCTTAGAAAGGGCAGTCTTATACTAATGAGTTCCTAGAATTCATTTACATAGCCCGAGCATGCATAATAAAATTAGGGTTAGGGTCTTTTCTCCCCTCGGTGGTCTTCCATGACCTCTGGTGGACGTTTACTTCATCTTCTCTTCTTCATCACCGTGTTCTTTTAGTGACGTAAAGCCTAAAATCCTTATTTTTGCCAGTTCTTGTCTGTTCAGCATGCTTCGGTGCCTCGAGATGTCTCGTTGTCCTGTTCCTGGAGATAAACACTCTCTACAAGGTTAAGAGCTTCACAGTATGTCCCTACTATACAACTACCCATCTATTGTTGTTGCTTGTTCAAAGATTAGTAAAACTCCACCAGACATCCCATCTCCTGCCTTCACTACCAAGAAGGAACCTAGGGCATCCAGCTCTTGCCATCTACATGCAGGTACCTATGCTGAGTTGGTTGCTCCTGTATTCATGGCAAGAGAGAGGTGTCTCCAGAAAGTGATTCAGGAAAAGAATCACATACTTAACCTTTGAAGTGTGCCTAAAACATATTGAGTCCTCTAATTCAAAGCCTGGGTACGTTTCCAGTGTATAGCCATAATGATGAGAGACAAATCAATGGACACAAATACCAGGATTGCCAACTTACTGTTCCTTCCTGTTACAAACTGTTCGCAAGATTTCTCTTTAGAGCACATGCCTGCAATGCCATTGTCTAATCTGGCCTACTGCAGAACTGGAAGCAGGATCAGATCTGTAAAGAGGTCATGAAATAAGAAATAAAAAGTCTTCTGATTCAAAGGCTTGTTGGACTTGGTTCCCAAGGGGAAATCCCCGTAGGCTGATGAGTGAGATTAACAATGGCACTGTCAACTCTTCTTTTAAATCCACTAGAGTACATCTAAAATGGTTCACTTGAAACAGTGTAAACAAGATGGCTCTTTGTGCTCTAAGCAAGAAAAGTGTTTCCTTATAGTGATGTGTGTGTGTGTCTCAGACACTCTTTTGAGTATTTCAAGCTGAACCCCCCTGTGCAGTACAATGATTAAGTTTCTCAAATAATTTGAATGACTGAGTATACTAGCACCCTAAAAAAACCCTAAAATTGTCCCTTGACAGTGTTCTATACTTAATTTCAGCACCCCCCCCAAAAAAACCCAACCAAATAAAAAAACAGCATGTATGTAAATACCAAACATATTTAAACATTTTATAATCATTCTTTAGAGAAAAGGGTGGGACATTTTCTTGTCTTTGACAGTTCTCACATTTCTGCAGTCTGAGTAAATGTGAAACAACAGGAAGTTCTGACACTGTATAAAATATATAGCATAGCAAATTCTTTACTTTCCTTTTCATCCAGCTAGCGAGGATTCATTTTGCCTTGCTTCAAGCACCCAGTCTAAGAATTTATTTAAGCAGGCTCAGATACAGTCCATGGAGGAAAATAAGTGTGCTGAAGTGGCCTGAGCCTGTATTTCTTACATGTTATTTTATTTTCTCTTGGGTTGTTGTGCTTAGAGTAAAATTGGTTTTAAAATGTCCACTTTAATTATTACCATTTGGTATTAGTAGAATATAAGCCATGTACATATTTCAGCTTTAAAACAAAACAAAACAAAACAAAACAAAACAAAACAAAACAAAACAAAACCAAACCAAACCAAACCAAACCAAACCAAACCAAACCAAACCAAACCAAACCAGATAACAATGAAATTTCTGCCCAAGGTGCCTTACAATTTAAAAGTGTATTTGTGTTTCCTTTTGGAGGGGGGGAATAAATAGCTACTTGTTACAGTGCCTCAGCATCTTCAGAGTGAAGACTGCAAGTTTTCACACTGAACACCAGAAATCTGTTTATCTTTTCAAATTTGCAGTAAGGCTTTGGTAGTGTTCCTGGATCTCAAAGTCAACAGTCTATATTGTTTGAGGAATAATGTATGACTGAATGCATAGAAGAGTATCATAGGAATAACTGTCCTGTGTTTTGCTACGATCTAGATTTTACACATTGTAAATTCTTATGCCAGTCAATATTACCTTAAGAACTGATCCTACAATCAATGAAATCAAAGAGTATTTTCTCACTGATCTGAAAAAAAAGCATATTCTAAAAGAATAGGCATTTCTCAAAGTGAAATATTTTCTTCTTCCAAACCTTCTAGATAACCTACAGGAAGATGTGGAAGACCAGAATGACAATCTGTTGAACTCAAAAGTGGAGATGCCTCAAGGGAATAGACAAATGCACCAGCACTCACTAGCACTCCTTCATATTAGGCTGATCTTGAGCGGTGAGGAATACAATCAACAGCATTTCCAAAATTTGGTCTTTGTCAAACAATCTGTACTCAGTGGTCCATTATTTTCATCCTCCCTGCTTAATATAAGAACAGGAACGTCAATAATTGTTCTCTAAGAAACAGATCAAGGAATGCTCTGAAAAGCAATACTTTGTGTTGCTGTAAGACACTGAGAAACTTAACTAAGATCAGCTAAAGCAGTGTAAAGGCCGTGATAGCTTTCCATTCATTTGCAGCAGAGAACTATTTTGAATCAAGGTGCAACAGTGTTCTAAGGGTTTGTTCTGCATTCTGAATGCAGCAAAGTAGTTTCGTTCCTTGAGGTCTAACATTGGGCTTATAAAACCTTGGAAGGATAGAAACTCTCCTGCGTTGCTTTTACTTTTGGGTTGCCCACAGAATTGCTGATGACACGCTGCAATGGCTCTATAAAAACATTAGCTCCTTTTCCCGCAGGTATCTAAAAGCAATACAAACATCAGCCTTTTCAGATCAGGATTTGAATATAAAGCTTTGGAGAAATTCCATTCCATTTAGGCAACAAATAAACACCTCCTGCCATTTTATAACCTGTGTGTCTGGAAAATGATTTTGCCTTAATGTTGCTGAGATGTGTGAATGCATTATGTTCCGTTCAAATAAACAGTTGCATTTATTTCCGTGCACAGCACATCGAATCTATTCCTTTTGTTCAAAGTCTATTCTATTTTTGTTTTCAAAATCTATTCCTTTTACTCAGAATACTGATAATAAATTTAAAATGAGATCACTGACTATACATACATGGTGGATGTTTTCCAAATACCACAATGGAAGAAGGACAATGGGTTCTAAAAAAGATCATATTTTCAGATTTTGAAGTACCAGAAAGTATTGGAAAATGCAAATGAAGGAAAACAGCTAATTCCTCTGGCATGGATAGCTAAAACAGAATTATACAAATATTTTTTGTGTTAGATGGAAAACCTAATTAAGCCCTAAATGTGAAGCCATCACTCATCCCATCTTCTTATCTGTACTATGAGTCTTTTATTAAAAACAATGTAAAGTACACTTTAAACTTAGCCTGGGTATATTTTTCCTCATAAGTACCTCTCAAAGTTGTAATTTATTTGCTAAATGACACATAATGTTGGGATTTCCTGAGTGTTCTGATAAGGTGCCAAGTGTATATATGTGTGTATATATATGAGTCACACATCTTTTAATCGTGTTTTAACAAATTCTGTTAACAAAGTCAAACATTCCACAAAAAATATACCATGAACAGTTAGAGGATTGCTAACTGAAGAGACTTGACTTTCATCTTGGCCCATACTTACTCTCAGACCTGCTCCAGTCCTACTCCAACTTTGGCCTTAAGACTTGGCAACTTTCTAACAGTCACCAGGAGATTTTTCCATAATGATCTTGTTTGACCATCACTGTCATTACCCCTGAATATCTGTCCGGCTTCTCTTCTATCTGGATACAAATCCAGCAAGATGTACCTACAAACCAGCAAAGCCTTCCCAGTGCTTTCTCAGAAGAGTGGGAAATGGCTAACAGCATGAAGTGGCTCAGGCAAATATCACTATCCTGCTTCACTTTCTAAAACAATTAAAACAACACTTTCATGCTGTTTTCTGCTCCAGGTAGTTAGTGTGTGTGAGTAAACTCCCATTTGCATATACATCTTGCTTTGCATGTGCAAACATATGCCTGCCCAGACACTTCAAGGATTTTTTGTGGGTCTATTTGTGTTTGCACATATCTGAGACAGGCACATAGTTTAAATGTTTGTCCTTTGAACTTTTCTGCTAAGAATAAGCATAGCTCATCTTCGACAAAAATCTACTTTCTGGAGTGCTCTAAGTGGCTGGAATAGCAGTGTCTGTTACTGTAGTTACTGTTAGCTACTGTAACATCACTTTCATGATGCTATACAACAGTTCAAAGACATTTATTGCTTAGCATTAATGTAATTAAAGTGGGAAATTCTGTTCTTTAAAGATAAAAAGTATTTGCAAATGCACTGATCCAGAGAAAGCAGCAAACTGCAGAAAATTAAAGAGCCAAGGGGTGTTAGGACCACACAAGTGTACCTTGTTAGGACTGGAAAGGGTTACCTTTGTGCAATTCCCATTCTCATTTACAATCATTGCCCACAGAATGGATTCATGTTGTGCCATTTTCTCCTCTGGCTACAATAAGAATGAAGTTTTCAAATCCCCATCCCCTCTTTGATTTGATGGTCATTCCTGCTCCCCCTTTTATACATTCTGGCAGACTGAACAGTAAAATCATCCATGAATCAAAATACTCCTTTTCATGGGGAAAACTTTTGTTCTCCACTTTCTCTTTTCAACTTTCACCTTTTGCCTTCATCATACCTTCCACAGAGGACCCCTGAACTGACCCCAGATTTCAATCCTCTCTTTTGCTGCAGTTGTTCCCACTCTCCATTAGGTGGCATTTGTTTAAATTCCCCCTTGGAGCAAATTGCTCCAAGGACTGTTCTCCCCACCAAAGTTCCTCATGGAGATGGCTGGACCATGTCTTCTTTCATGAGTTGTCTCAGGCCTAGATGTCACCTATCCCCTGAGCTGTTAATTCTGTAGGCTTGCCAGTGTCCCCTGCCAAAACCCATGCCTTTTGCAAAAGTATACCATTTTTATGTGTAAATATTATTTTAAAACACAGTTTCCTATGAGTTTCTATAGCTCCTTTCAGTGTGTAGAAATAACCTTGCATACGTTTATGTGTTTAATAGAAAGCATGTGTATAAAACCAACAAATGAAACATAAAATGGTGTCCAACATTATTCAACTTGCTTCCAAAAAGAAGTTAGGCAAAAAGGGAAGGAAGTGCTTCTTCATCTCATTCCTAAATGACCTCCAGAACAGAAAAAGGGCATAACACAAATCCAGCAAAACCAACTGTTTCAGCATGAAAGAAGTGTTACATAGTAGAAAGATTGGAGTATAATACACCCTACTTTCATTAGAAAAGAAAAAAAAATCTTTCTGCAAAATATGACCTAGGTGATTCCCAAGTTGCCTCAAGATAAGCTGAAGCCAGAACAAGATAACTTGGGAAGGCCAAGGTGAAGATACAGAGGAGGACATGCTGGGCAAGGACTGTGGCTTGCTGCAGAGCCTGGAGCAGCTGGAGCTGGTGGCTCTAAATTAAACAGAAATACCTTTCAAGCATTTCTATCTCTTGTTTACTGTTTACATAGAAATTACTCCTTAATTTCAAATGTCAAATTTCTTCAACTGTCCTTGAGCTTGCCTCAGGGGAGGAAACACTAACATAAGGAAAAAACCCAGTAGATCTCTTCTGCTTCCTTTTAGAGTTATGGGAAGAACTAAACACAAGACTAACAAGGGAAAAAACAGTTATGAAAACAACAGATCTGTGCTGTCCTTTACTCTAAACATGCACTATGTTTACTGTCTCCTCTTCCTGCAGTTTCATGCAAGTCTTTTCTTTGCAGGTCAGAATCGCCTAGTTCTTAGGGGCAAAGGACCCCCAAAGTATGTCAGCTTTATGGCTTCAGGCACAGCATGTTCCTGCTGATACTCCCGTACCTCAAGCATGGTAGAAGTCTTCCTCTGGAAAAACCTCTTTCAAAGGCTGCATTTACACTGAAGATTTTTTAAACCATCTCACCTTTGACCTAGCAACTATGGGAGTGCTGTTTCTGCCAGTGGCTGATACTGTAAACCTCATTGTCTAAAGAGATTGATTTTATAAGAGCAATCTGCCTGTTCCTCCCTCTATCTGTCTCTCAAGATTGTCCCACCCACACAGGTCCCCTGTAATTTTGGGATCTATTAGCTAGTGTCAGTCAGAAAGGAGTAAAAGTCATAAAGATACACTGATACTCTCTCCTCCCTTGTAGGTGCTGGGCTGTAAATGGGATGACCTGATCACATCCTTTGGTTTTGAGTACTTCTGGAGAAATGGGATGAAGGAAAGGGCAGAAGTTTCCATAGAGAAGGAAAAAGTTAAAAGCCTGGGACAGCCCAGAGAACAGGAGGTAAGTAATGACAGAAGGCAAAGGCTATCTTTTCCAGCAACAACACTGGCTTCTTTCGTGAGTCTCCAGCATAAACAAGGCTGATACACATCATCCTGGCATCCCGAGCTTCTCAAGATACACTTTCATTTACTTGCCTCAAGGCAAGAAGTAGCATCATCCCCTTTGCTTTTCTGATGGGCACAATGTCCGGTGCCCTCAGGATGGTGAGCTCCTGCACTGCTGCTCCAATCTCAGCAGCTGCTGAGGTCAGCACCATGGTAGAGGGGACACATGCCCTCCTACCCCGTGGAAGAATGTATCTGCTGCCCCTATTGTCTATACTGAGAGGCAACAAGGAAGCCCTCCAAGTATCAAGGTGACGATCTCAGTCTTGTTCCCAAGTATTTCCAAAAGCATCAAGTCCTGAATCAAGGTGTTTGAAAGACTCAGTGCCTGTTTTGTTAAAGATCTTCAACTAACTGGGGTTTTTCTTCTCATGCTCATCTATAACGACAGCTATTCTTCAGGGTCTGAGTTGTTTCCCTAAAACAAATTTTTAGCTTAAACTCATTCTGGAACTTATTTCTGAAGATAAATCTAATCATAAAAAGCTGAAGCTAATCCTCTCACAAAGTGGGAGATCGCCTCAAGAGTCAATGCATTGCTGAGGCAGCCTAGTGTAGATGGATGTGCATTTGAAACCCACTAAATATTTCTTTTGCCTGTGCGTCTAATTGCTTACTCACATTTAATAGCAACACGGAAAGGGAAAAAACTTCGACAACTTTTGCTGAAAACCCAGGAGACTGAACTGCAACAACATTGCCTAAGCTCACTTAGACTTGCATTAAGAACAAAAGACAAAACAGATCTTGAAAAATGTTTTTATCAGGACAAAACAGGAAATACAAAACAAAACAAAGAAAGAAAAAAACCACAAAAAAAACCCCAACCACCCAACCCTCTGCTTTATTAAAAAAAACCCAAAACCAAACAACAAAAAGCTGGTGGCTGTTCATTAACTCATTAAAATCCATCTTTCTTTTCCTTCATTTGACTGAATTAAAAAAAAAAAAGTAATCTAAAAACAAAACTATTGGAGCAAGTGAAAATGCTGATAGAAACATGAAAATTGATGCTGTTGGCATCAAGTGGTATTTTTTTTTTTCTGCTACTATCCCATCTCCTCCTCAGACAAACTGCAGTTTTTACTCAAGCAGGACAGACTCACCAACACAATTCTGTATCTTAGCTGAGTCACTAAAATATCTAAAGACTTTGTGAAGTCTTTACTATTACTAGTTTAATAAAAGTCAGCATAGGATCTTAGTCTATCCACTCCAGCATAGGCATCAAAAGCCAGAACTGGCCTTTAAGGGGAACTGAAACAAAAAGCAATGTATCCCTCCTTTGCAGTACCTAAATTGGGGGTGTCTGCTTGACCTTCTGTAGCAACGCTGAGAACATGAGGCCATGACTGCTCTGACAACTGTTCTAGAAGAATGGGATCATGGTGGTTATCTAAGTGTACTAGTGAAAAATCAGAATACCAAATTTTTGTTCGAGTGCATTGCATGTGTCTTATGCCAAGTATAGTTCCTGGCTCGATGCTCTTTGTATCTTCTGCACATATGGTGGACACATTCTGACTTAAACTTCATGCCATTTTGAAGGGGACTGGGAGAACTTATAGCATAAAAATAGCTTGAATTTTCTCTATCATTGTACACTTCTACAGAAGAAAAGGGAAAATGCTGTGGTCACATCCATGCATTTGTAATTGGGGTTGAAAACTTTGTGATCCCTAGCACAGTTCTGTGTTCAATGGTACAAAATTCTGAAGTAAAACTTAGCTGCTATTATGAAAGTTGGATTATTTAGAGCAAGATCACTATGTCATGCAAGATATTTCTCAGACACTAGATTTTGGACTCTGAAATCATGTTTCACATACCAACTATAACCACGCGTATGTTATGGCCTGTTTGCTTGGGAAGATAAAACTGAAAAGCAAATGGATTTTCTGTGTCAATCTTTACGTTAGATCTCCAGTATTTTAATTCTTTGGCTGGTCTTCAGTCTGCCCTGGGGTTTCATGCCTCCTCAGCCTGCGGAAGCCCTTTGGCAGGCTCACAGTTGACCCCTGTTGAGTGACAATTAAAAAAATGGAGAGAATTCTTAGAGAAAACCGACAGCTTTGCTAGTATATATTAAAGGACGGGTTTACCAGAGCCTGTAGCCCTCTCCTGCAGCCTGGCAGGCAGTCTCCCTTGCTCCTCTGAGCAAACACCCCTCGGACGGCGGGGGATGCTCCTGCGGCTGTGAGCTGGAGCCGGCCCCCCCGGGGGGACTCGTCAGCCAGCAGCGACGAGGCGGGCCCGGGTCTTGTGTCCTCCGGGCAGCGGCCCACCCCACCCCTCCTCCTCCCACCGCCCCTGCCACCAAATACACACATAAATAACGGGACTGACACATAAAAAAAACCAAACAAACATACCCAACACCCAACCCAGAACCTCGATTGTTGGTATTTTTCACCGCCCCTTCGCATAATTAATATATTCGCCTTTCCTCCCACTCTCCCAATGGGCTACCAGCTGCAGAGGTCCTGAATAGCGAGCTTAATTGGGCTTTGTCATGCAGAATACCGCCATTTTCTATAGCAGGTTACAAAGGGGCCCTTAGGCAGACGTGGCGGGCTCCCCTGGCCGCGGGCCCTGCCCGGCTGCGCCCATCACCTCTCCGCACGCCGCGCAGGTAGCGCCGCCGCTACCGGTGCCCAGTCCGGGGTCACCCCCGACCAGCCGGTGCCTGCTGCAGGGTCACCTCCAACCCACTGCCACCCCAGGTGCGGGGTCACCTCCAACCCGACTCTCCCTGGAGCTGCCCGCTACAAGGTCACAGCTCCTGTCCTGCTGATCCCCGGGTTGCTCCCAGACGCCCTCGGGATACTCCGAGCTGGCTGGGCCCCTTTCTTTGCGAACACCACAAGAGTCTCAGACAAAGTTTATTTCCGACACGATCCGATGCTTTATTAAAACTCGGCCCTTACGAACAAACGTTCCCATTTCATATCAAATCGGGGTGATTAGGGTTAATTGGCAAACCCCAGACTCAAAAGAGATCTGTCATTATAGGCTAATCATACATTTTCTATATGATATAAATAGCGTAGATATTCACAGCAAATTACAGCTAATTATTATTTGGATACCAAGCTACTCCTTCTGTCCGTTGATTGGCACTGTTGCCTTCAGAGTATCTTTCCCCCCCCCTTCTTGTTTCTTGTTTTGACAGTTTAAATCCAGGTCTATGTGACATAGAAAGCTAATAAAATTCTCATTTCATTGTTAATCTGATTTCATCGCAGTATAGGTTTTTGCCCTCACACCTGCGTGGCAGGGTGTAATTCCATTAATAATAATAATAATAATATAATAATAACAAAAATCAACATATTCATTGCATGTCTTTTCCCTGATGATATATTGTGAGCAGTGTGAGTTGAAAAAGAGCCATTTATTCTCACCGTGAATGAGTCTGCCTGGAACTGAAGACTTCACCTGCCTCCTCAGTCAATTAGGAATGTATCGAAAATTCTACCAGAAAACGAGTTAAATTAACCGTTAGCTAATTTCCTTGTGTCCCTCCTACATAATCCCCCCTTTTCAGCTTGCCCCAGAAATTACCACATGTTGCCAGGTTCAAATAGTGCCTAATGAAACAGTGACTAAATGGTTCGCTGAAACCCACAGTGAAGTCCTTTCGTTGTGCCTTCAAAGCCTGGGGGGGCTGCAGCGGTTGGGGGTCCCTAACTTAAAAAAAAAAAAAAAAATAAAAAAAATCGTTAAAAAAAAAAAAGATAATAAAAAAATAAATCCTCTAGCTTGGCAGAAAACTCTCTACCCAGCAGATCTGCGTCCTCCCTTCCCGCCGCGCACACAGCGGGGCTGCAGCACCCCAGCTGCCTCCCCGGCTTGGGGGGAGGCGTCCTCCCTCCCACCCGGAACAAGGCTCCCGGGGGACGGGAAGGGCCGGGGACCGGGGACCAGACCCGGGAGAGGCTGCGCGCATCCGCGGGGCCGCCGCCGCGCTTGGGAGCCTGCCCCAGCGCCGCTGAGAACACGCGTGGGTTGCCCGGGGGACTGCGCGCAACTGTATCTCCAGCTCCCCGTGTTGGTGCTTTCCCCGAGGGTGTAGAAAGCGGCTGAGAAAGGCCCGCCCCTGTATTGCCGAGCTCTGCCGGGAGGCAGCGTTTGTCCCCGGCATTTCGCCATCTCCCCTCCGCGTTCTTCGCATTTATATGGAGCCGGAGCGTTTTCTCCCTTTTGCATAGCGGCTCCGCGTAAGTTGTGAACCTTGGTTTTACCGAGGTTCATTGGTTTGAGAGTGAAAAGAAAAAACAGCCCCGGGTCGGCAATCCTCTTTGCAAAACCCACCCGAAGAGGAGTTTTGCCCCGCAGTTACAAGCTCTCGTTCCTGTCTAAAGCGGCTTCACTGAAGTGTCATCTACTGAAACTCGGTGAATTCCGCAAAGAGAGTAGAGTCACTTATTTGAAACGGTGAGGCTAATACAAAGTCATCAAAGCACTATGGTTCTTGTCTTTAAGTGACAACCCTCTTTATTGAACTGTTTGAAATACGCCTCCTGCTTTTCAATGTCTCTCTATCCATCTTTGTCTGCTCTTCAGAAAAGCAGACAATATAAAGCAAAGCCTGGCGAGCTCCCCACGCTCTGGCTTGGGCAGTGCCAACGCTAGCCTTGAAATTGTCACTCCTCCATTAATCTGAAACTAGTTATTTTTCCAGAGCACACAGCACACGCTTCCGATCTCTTTGGGTTCTCTCCCAATAGCTTAAATCCACTCGGCCACGCTGGATGGGGTCCGGGGCCAAGGGCCGGCACATCGCCCGGAGCGGAGCCGGCTGGAAGGCGCGCAGTGGGGCGGAGAAGGGCGCGGAGCAGAGCCCGCGTGAAATCGCCGCTTTCACGGCGAGGGCCGAGCGCGCTGCAGCGCGGACACAGCCCCCGAGCTTTCCCAAGTGGCACATTGGGTTCGGGCTGTTTGTTATTCCGCGGTCATGCGGGGTTCCCCGGCAGCTGCCCGGTGCACGCCTTTCCGCCCCGCGGAGTGGGCCGGGCTGCGGCGGGGGCCCGGCGGGGCGAAGGCTCCTTCTCACAGGGCCCAGGCTGCAAACCCGCCCCGGGGGTTTCTCCCCCGGATCAAACCCCAGTTCAGCCGACGGAGGTGCCCCGAAGGCTGAGGGGTGCGGTTCCCGCGCTCGTACGTAAAACCTTCACCATTACCCCTGATGCTTTTAGAAATAATAATGATGGTAATAATAATCATCGTCATGACCATAATAATCGTTACTTTTGGTGGCGGTTCTTTCCCGAAAGACTGCGTGCCGTCATTTTTAGGCCCCTGATCCAGGAGGGGAGAGCTGCCCGTGTCCTCCGGGCTGGTGACAGGATGCCCGCAGGGTTCCCGGGGCGGTGGAAACCAGACTCGCACCATTCCTGGGGGTTCTACAGAAACTCTTAAGTGCGCCTAATCCTCCCGGCCGTGGCCTCATCCTGCGGCTTGAGCCGTCGGGTTGAACCGTGCAAGAGGGGAAAGAAAAGAGCCGAGCGCTGCCCTCGGAGGAGCCCAGCCCTGGACAATATCCCAGAGGTGTCGGGTCAGCGGGAAGGGACGGGAGTAGGAAATTACAACAAGCTAGAGATGAATGCAGGGGGATTAGATAGATCGTTTCCTCTCTTTCCCAGCTCTAAAACCTGAGCCACTGAGGAAAAAGTTTCCAGTGACCCGGCCTGGATATCAGGGTCCTTGCTCTTCGAGCCCTCCTTTCCGTTAGCTCCCGGTTGACGGGCCCGATCCTGTCCCGTCCACCCCAGGGCGGAGCCGCAGCCGGTCGAGACCGCTGAACCCTTCTGGGGGTCCCTGTCCCCGAGACATGCAGTCAGGACGTGTTCTGCCCCCGTGCCCCTACCGCGCCGCCCTTGTTAGCAGGGAGCTGCCACCAAGGGCTGTGCTCCCCTAAGTCCGGGAGGGAGGTGCGAGTCGACGGTGGTGGGTGTTGCGTCAAGAGCTCCAACAACGGGGAAAGGTATCAGCAGCGCCCGCGGGGACTCTGGGTAGAACTGGAGAGAGCAGCCGGCAGAGAGCCGTGGACATCAGCACTGCCAAGCGCCGACGGCCCGAGACCGGCGCTGCCCTTGGGCAACCAGGTCCGATCAAAGCACGGCAGCAGATTCAAACAGGGGATTCTCAACCGGAGAAGTCGGTGCCGTGGATCTGATCTCGGCCATGCAGACCGACATCAGAGAGACTCTTCAAGACGGATGTGGGTTTTTTTTTCCTCAGAGTGTTTTAATTGGAAAGAGTTAAATCAAATGAAAGAAAGCAAATAAATACCTAAGGGGGGGGGGGGCGAAGCTTCGTTGGAGGAACGCTCCTTTTGGTCCTTGAAGCCCTCAAAGGTTACAGAAGGTCTGTAGCGGGATCACTCACGCCAACGTAACTCGCATCCCTCGTGCCAAAGCACGGGCTTTAACTGGGCGACCTTCCCCTTGCGGGTCCCTGCCCGCGGGGCGGGGACGATCGCGGGCACTGCCCGGCGGGACTCGGCGGCCCGGCGGGGCGGCAGGAGCCTCGCCATTGGGGCTGTCCCATACCTGAAAGCCATCTGGGGCACACATCGCCACGCCGGGGAACAAGCGACTCTTCTGCTGTCGAGTTATGCCAAGGTGAGTGGCTCCAGCAGCGACGGACAGAGCCAGCCGCTACATGCTCGCCTTTTCCTGACTGCCCGGAGCGGGGCACATCTGGTGGATAATGCACAGTAAGTGAGTGCAGTAACTGCAGCTGGAGTATGTCAGGATCGTGCCTGGGTCACATCCGGTGCTAAAAAAAGGGAATAAGGCTGGAAAGTCGCATGGAGCCTCACAACGTGAGGGCAGTGCCGCAGTGGCGGTCTGAATCTCTCCGAGGCTTCGTTCTCGACCTCTAAAGAGAAACGAATTTATCGGTCCCATGGGAGAGATAAAGATAAAGGCAGTCATGTTTACAGCGCTCTCAAACATCGTAGTGACAAGTACCAAAGAAAAATAAGAGGGTAGCGTTTGTTTCTTATTCACTACACTTGCAACATATAAGGTTTGGGATCACACTGAATGATAAAAGGGAAATGTCATCTCGATGCTTCCCCATGTCCCTTAGGCCCTTCAGACTTCTCTACAGCTTCTGTTCCCAGTCCTGTTGCTGACTATACCCTCTGCCTCAAGGTCTGCCTCTGTGATACCGTCTTGTTCCCCCTATAGCCATTCTCTTCGAGTAGGCTGTTGGGCAAAAGACATCCTGTAGCCCCCCAGTTATGGGTTACTCAATTCCTGCCAGACTGGATGGTGGCAGCTGGAGCATCTCCCAGGTCTGTCCTCCACAGCCTGCTGCTGAGCTCTGCAGAACTCCTACGAACTCGACATCTTGGAGACCCTCACAGAGTTATCATATCAGCTTTCCGGTTGGTATTGATCACAGGATTTAAGAGTTATGAAGGAATGAGCGTAAGTGGCAGACAGATAAGATAAGCAACAGCATAATCCTTATTTCCTTAGAAAACTAATAATAAGAGGAAAAAGAAATGGGGAGCTGAATACTGACGATCTTGGGCACTACAAAAAAAAATGCCCACCAACTTGCACTTTGTGGGAGGAAGATAGAGAATAGAAAGAAGGGAAAAGAAAAACAAACAAACAAACAAACAAAAAGAATCCCCCAACACATTATAATGTAAATTTGCCTAAGTTTCTAACTGTTGAATGCTGGACTTCAAAACCCTACAAGATGTTTACTGCAAGTTAGGGTATGTACAACTTCCAGCAGCCCTCCTGTCACACTGGCTTGGATTCCTCAGTTCTAGGTTTGGGTCGAGCTGAACCAGCTGTGTCAGCCTTCTGAGATGTGTCAGGGAAACCTGTTGCACCGTTCCTCTTTTCCAGATTTTTTAAGATGAAACATTTGCTTTGAAAAAACTCCAAACCTGGTGATGACAGCAACTATCTCAGTGGTATAGCTTGTGTGTAATAATAGTATGACACTATTTCCTTGGTTGCTACAAACATTGGTTACTACAAGAAATAGCAACTAATTTAATTTTCCTTTTACTTTTAAGAAATTGTTACATACTGCAGTGAAGAGATCCCTTCTTATGTATCTTGTAGAAGCAGAGAGGAATACCCATTTATTCACTGAGGTGAATATTTCCACAGTTACAATGAGAACAGATACACTCTACCAAGAAATATTTTTTCAGTTTTATAAATATCTTTGAGTTTTGCAGTATCGCCCAGTCTTAGATTTCACAGAGTGTGACGCTTTTTCTCCAAATCAGCAAAGATTTGCTTTCCCAGGCTGCTGCAGGCCTGTTGACTCCACCCTGTTAAAGGATGGGGATGACACTGTGAGAGGGTGGGCAGGACTTTCTGTGGTGCTAACACCTCCTCCCAGAGCTTCTAGGTTGGGAAAGACTCAGTAGGATTTATAGGACCAAGCTAGACACAGGCGAACTGAAGCAGAGGAGCAACAGTTTCCATAGCTCGCCTCAGCAGACTTTCAGTTAAGAGGAGGCAGCCCCTTAAGGCATGACGTCCCCTGGGAGGAAGTCACAAGGCCCACAAGCCTCTGGCCCTCTGTTCTCCCTAGCCAATTATTTACCAAGAAGGTATCGGAATAGTTTCAGAGGCTGAAATCAAAAGTGCGGGTTGGGTTAGTGGGAAACCCACCGAAAGAAAACATGTGAGTGGGGAATAACATAGTGTGGAAAAGCCACTTCTGATCCCCTCGTATGCTGTCTGACAGGACTGCAGGAACTAGGAGAAAAAGTTATAAAGAGGCTCATTTGGAACTGACCAGCTCCAGGTCCATTCCACTCTGCACCAGCCCACTGCAAGGAGCTCGGGACAGACCACTCAAGACAGAGGCAGAATGGGGCCCATGGTCGGCCACTACCCAGCGCAGACTGCAGAGGACTTCTATCTCAGCCCTCACCCCCTGAGTAGGTTTGCTCTCAGACCTTCTTCCCAAGCCCGGCCAAGGCTCCTGAATGAAATCAAACACCGAAAATAGCAGATAGTGCCTCACTAGAAAATAGACAGTGCCTCAGAGCCTGAGGGAAAAAAAAAAAAAAAAAAAGGTATCTCCCTGATCTCTGATTAACATAATCTCGGGGTAACCTAACCGGCGGTTCCGCCGC
>WUAM01000260.1:1641525-1658175 GCA_024336885.1 Actenoides hombroni | reverse complement strand
CCGCGGGAGGAGTGCAGGTGCGAGGTGACACAGAGCGGGCAGACGCAGAACGCGCCGCTCTTGCGGGACGGGCAGCCCGGGCCGGACACCGACATGACGAGGGGGGAAGGCATGCTGAGAGGGATGAAGAAGTCCTGGCCGTGGTGATGATGCTCAGGCAGGGACGGAGCCGGCCTCGAGGAATCTTTGATGATTAAGGAGTCGACATAGAAAGAGCGGGACATTTCGGAGGGCTGCCGAAGCCGGGGGCGGCTCTCCCGAAGTCGGGTTTTTCCTGCTCGGCCAAGTTGCCACTGGAGTCCTGACGAGGCGAGAAGGTGCTTATGTTTGAGAGCTGAACAAAAGGGTCCCTGGAGAGGGCTGGTCTTAAAGTCCCCCCGCCTGGATCCCCTGCGCCGGGGTTTTATATCAACTATTTAAACACGTGATGGCTGAAAGCCTCGCAGATCTAAATCTCCCCGGCTTCCCAGGCAGGCAGGAGAGGCTGCCGGAGGGGGGGCAAAGCGCGGAAGGGGGGCCCCGCAAAGTGTGCGTGCTCCTTCACTGCCCGATGACTTCAGTTCTTCGCCTCCTCCCTAGATAAATTATAGAAGCGGGGAAGCCAGTGAGGGGGCGGCTGCCCCGGGCTGCGCCGCGGCCCCGTCACAGGTCCCGCTCAAAGGCACATCCCCCTGTCAACACGCTCAGGGGGGCCGGGGGTAAAATCGGTCGGAGGGCGTTTCTGTTCGGGTGTTTTCCCCGCGAAGCACGCTTCTTTTCCCCGCAGGGAGGGAAGGAGAAAGGGGACAAGGTGACGTAACGGGGTCAACGCCGATCCCCCCCTCCGGTAAAGAATCATCCAAGGGGCCGTGATTCCCACGGAGGCTTGGGACCAACACCTTTCCCCGGTACGGTCCTCTCCCTGAATGAACTCCCGCAAGAAGCCCTTTCAGCACCGGAGGAGCCAGGGTCACAGAAACAGAGATAAAGTTAGGGATCGCGCACATGTTTGTGTCCGTGCACACGTATACACGTCGAGTGGATCGTTCGAGTTTTGTTTGTTTGTTTGTTTTTTGGAGGTTTTGTGTTAGGTTTTGGGGTTTTTTTTTTTTATCCTCTCGCCCCTTTCACCCCGAGTGAATCTTGCCAAATTGGTAATTACTTCAACGGACAAAGCCTTCAAATATCTGGACACGTCGTAGCCAAGTGGTATCAAAACGGAAAACTTCCAAGTGAACTTCCCCAACCGCTTCAGGACGGCAGCGCACAGCGCTAATGAAAGGCGAACATGTCAGGGAGGGATTCTTTGATCTCCACCAAGTTTGCTGAAGCAATCATTCAAAGTAAAATTGGATAAACAGCTAAATACGGTCGGTGGCTCCAGAGCATTTCAGATTGCATTAAAAAGCCAAGGTATTCGCACCATATTACACGATTTTCCAATGACCTGTTTTATGGGAGTTTAAGAAGAGACTTGTCGTTAATAGAAGAGCGATCGCGTTCTTCTTTGGCAGAGGCAAAGCGGCGTTTAAAACCCACTGCGGATCCCATCCCACTTGATTCAGGAAAGGGAAGCGACAATTGTGCTCTAAAGCAGAAAACACAGAGTACGCCTGATTACCAGAGGCTGGGGAGAGCATCAATAGCCGTAACGTGCTTAGAGGCTGTTATAGCTCACAAGGGCCGGACCGGGACGCGGACATCCTACCAGCACCTCCCGCACACCCATTCTCCCGCTGCTAAAAAAACCCAGCAAAAGAAAATTGTTACCCTCCTTCCCATGGAGACATCATTTCCTCGCCCCTGGGACTAGCAAGGCTCGGGGGGGGCGGGGGGGGCAATTTAGTCGTTGCTAAGGGAGGGGCCAAGTCTCACCCTGCTGTCCCGTCCTAGACCCCAACCTGCCGCGGGCAGTGCCGCCGTACGCCCCCCCAAACCCCGCAGCAGGGGCCGGCTCGACCCCATCCCTGCTCGCTCTCGCCTTCGCCTTCCCCTCTTTCCCCACCGCCCTGACGGCCCTGAGCAGGCACGATGCTGCAGTGTTTTTAGGGACACTCCGCACTCGGCGATCTGAGGATTTATGGATGGCAATTAAAGTTTTATGAATTGCAGCTGAGGCTGGTTATGGAGCTATTTGAATGTGATTAGAATTCAATTAGAAAGTGTTTACCGGCCGGCGGGGCTCCGGAGTGTAAACAGACAGCTATTCCAGCAATGCGCTAATCCAACGTCTTGTGACAACAATTAGGGACTCGGGGGTTTAGGCGGGTCGGCTCCGACCTCACCTACTTTTCCCCAAACTGCTGCCGAGGTCTCAAGCCGAGGCCCCAGAGCTACCAGGCCCCGAAGTTCCAGGTAGTGGTGGGGATCGGCTGCCTGTGCCACCGCCGAGGCCTCTGTCCTCCAAGGGTCCCTCCAGGGAACGAGGGGTGGCCCCGCCCGGGGACTCTGCCTCCCGAACTCCGCTGGTGGGGACGGTGAGACTGTAATCACGGTCACAGTGCACAGGCATGGGATTTTGCTCGGCTCGTCCCGTTTAAAACACAGATTATCTGGCGGATATTTGAATTAATCTGCGTTTCCTTTCCTTTTTTTTTTTTTTTCTCTTTTCTTCCCTTCCCCCCCCCCCCCCTTACGAGAGGTTATTCTAGAAAAGAACAATAAAAACCCCATCGCATCGACCTCAGTGGAAAAAACTGTCTGCGATGATAGAGTGGATCTGGGGAGGGTGCTGTCGTAAGGGAAGGCAGACAGAGCAAGAGCCGGATCAAAATTGCAATGTGTAATTGTTATAATAAACCAAGTGCAGTGATAAAAGAGAGAAAGGGGAAAAAAAAAAAATCCCCACAAAGAAAAACCCACTCCTGAAAGCCAGAGCAAGAAAAGAAGTCATTTGAAAGCAAAGATATCCCAAACCAGGCGGAATGATGCAAGGCGTGCGCCCACATCACATCGGCCTCGTTACAATTTTATTTTTCAATAATTCTGTCCGATAAAATTTCATTGTCCATTAAGTAATCCCCGAAATGAGAGCTCTTATGAGCCTATAATGAGCTCTAATTGCTACGACTGGGAGAGCCACGTGGAAGGATTTAGAAGGTATTAAGCAGTTGGGTACAGAGCACAGGCTGTTACCTAGCCATTACTTTCATAATTCAAGGAGAAAATTAGTCCTTTTAAGGGAAAATCCTTTGATTCCCTTCATTCTGCTCGGGGTGACAGAGTATAGCTTTGTCTGCCTTTAGTTCAAGACAGTGTAACAAATGAGAATGTAACGAAATTGCCCCCTTTTGAAAGTGGAGCAGTTCAAAAAGAACATCAGAGCCGCTCCCCTGGTCCGCCGAGCGCAGGACTGGGTGCTGGTCCCTCTTTTCTTCCAGATGTCTCTAACACCTTTATGTAGAAGAGATTCACGGCTTAAATGACAAAAGCAACTCTTTCCCTTCCCTTCCCCCAACCTCGCAGCTCCCGACAGAAGAAAAAGCCGTGCCCGCCCGGAGAAAACGCCGGCTTTCAGGAGCACATCTCCGCGGAGTTCACGGGAAGAGCTGCCTCCGGGGAAAGAGCCACAGCCTGGGGGGGGGGACACGTTTTGACCAGCAAAAAAAACACCCCCACACAACCCCCCAAAGCAAAAATCCACCCCAAAACCAGCCTCTGCAAAGCAGCCGTGGTCGCAAACATCCCGCCGCGGTGACATGCGCTGGGCAGGGTGCGTCCCGGGCTGGGTCAGCTCCTAGGCGGGAGAGCCCCGCTCAAAATAAAGCTGTGCGTGGGTAAGCGAGGGGCCGCAGGCTCCTGCGCTATAATCTCATTTATTTTCTAATCTAACATTGATTTCCTATTAGTTTCCAAAGCGATCGGCGATCTCGCAGGCGGGTTTTGTGAAGCGAACGCAAGCAAAAGACAGGACTTGCCCCCCGCTCCCATTAAGGAGGTCATTATAAAAGCGTGAACAAGTCTATTAATGTTTTATTGAAAGCGCATCGTTAACTTGTATCCATCCTTTTCTGAAAGTGGCATTGTGATATTGCTGTCTGTGGCACATCTTACCCAATATAGCCCGAGATTTCTCCATTATCTGTAACCAAGCAACACTTTCTGAATACCAAAAATTGAAAAGAACCGCTTAGTCTTCAAGAAAGTCCTCAATAATAGTGGAAAAGAACAAAGATCCAGGAGACAACAAAATGCCACAGGGGTGACTTTTCATGAGCAATTATCTCTCATTAATCAGAAGAACAGCTGCAATATTAATTTTCTCTTTCTTCCTCTCTTTTCACAGTCCTCAACATTTGAATAATCATAAATTTTGATTTCATGGAGCGGCAACATTGCCAGAGACTTCGAGACACAAGCTACCTACGCGCGCTTTGCACGTAGCTCTTATTTTAAGGCTGTCCAAGAATATAGTGAAGAAAAGCAAACAAAAAGAGAGGAAAAGTTTGGGCTGGGTTAACTTTTCCTCCGCTTTGCCTAGGAGCACGGATTAAACCAGCAGCCCCTTCCCTCCACCCCTGCCTCTTTCACTGATGGAAAGCAACGGGCGAATGTACCAAGTGTCTGCGCTAGCTTAAAGCGTGGGAGTTTCAACAACCTCGCTGTCCATTTAACTTCCAAACATGAAGCCAAGCGTTGTAGATCTGTCCAAAGAGACAATCTTTGGGCGTAACACGCATTGTGAGACATCAAAAGGCCCTGGCGTTATGTGCACTAAGGAGCGCATTCAGCAAGAAGGGTGCAATGCCTCTCTTTTTCAGGGGCTCAGCCGCCGATTGTTTGACAAGCGACGTCGCCGCGGCAAGAAACCCGCGCTGCTCCAAAGATAAGGATGTAACGTTAATACTCGCTTTTTGGGGATTGCAAAGAATCTCGTTAAGAGCTGCGGGCGGCGACCGCCACGCCGGGTATGGGAGCTGTGCCCGGGGGATGGGAGCGCGCAGTGCCGCCTGACCTGCTCCTCGCTGGCCGGGAGGACAGGGCAGAGCCGAGGCCAAGACCCTACCACCCCTCAAACTCTGCCCAGCTCCGGGCACCCGCATTTCCCTCTTCGAGCCCAGAGGCGCGGAGCCTCTCCCCGGAGACCTGCTCGCAGCCCGGCAGCAGCTAGCTGGCTGGCTGAGGAGGAGGAGGGGGAGGGCTGCTTCTGCGCCTGTCCCGCAGATGCAGCTTCCCAGTGCCCTTCCTTTCAGTGGGACATTCCCTTTGCCCCCATCCCCGGTCGTGAACTACCCCACCTCGACTTGGCGCTGCAGCCCCGCCAGGAAATAGGACCGTTTACCGAGGAAATGTGGGGAGAAGTTGGCTGAGAGACCTGCCGAGTCCCCCGCACAGGGCAAGGACAGGCCTCTGGCTCCCCTTCTCCGGGACTGCCGAGCCCCTCTCACCCCAGCGCCCTCCCGCACCCTCCCGCACCGCGCTGTGCCCGCCACCGGCGGAGCGGGGGTGCTGGCAGGCGGCGGAGCTCCGGTGCGGCTCCGAGGGGCAGCTTCTTGCCGGGGAGAAACTTGCCCCCTCCTTCATCCCTTCGTAGCCCTTGCAGACATCGACGCTGCTCCCACTTCACGTTGTTGGTGCTTTTCACAAAGCGTTTTTTTCTTCTTCTTTTTTTTTTTTTTTTTTCACCCGATTAGAAGCAAATTTCTAAGTGAGTCTTTCAGGGCAGCTGTGATCGCTCCGATTTGAGTGAGTGCTTCAAAAAAGCCCCAACAGCAACCTTCAGCCCACCCTCCACCTTCACGGCCTGCCTATCTTTTACCTTCACCTGCAGGTCTACCATGATAACTGTCTTTAATGTAATGACAAACTATCAGGCCTTATTCTGCTATTGTTTTTTATTTGGAGCAGGAACTTTCATTATCCATTTTGCAAGGTTCTTCCTAAGTGAAACGGGTCTGTACATAAATACGTGGGGGTAAGCTGTAATTGTCTCCCTCTTCAACTCTCTTAAAACGAGCATTAACTTGTTGCTGGGTTCCCTTTAGTGTCTGAATTCAAAGGAAGCTTGTCCTTTGTGTCTTCTCATGATAGTGAAGTCTACAATGGTGTTTCTGCACTTAGAATCATAGAATGGTTTGGATTGGAAGGGACCTTAAAGATCATCTAGTTCCAACCTTCTGCCTTGGGCAGGGACACTTTCCACTAGACCAGGTTGCTCGAAGCCCCATCCAAACTTGAGCACTTCCAGGCAGGGGGCATCCACAACCTCTCTGGTCAGCCTGTTCCAGTGCCTCACCACCCTCATGGTAAGGAACTTCTTCCTTACATCTTATAAAAATCTACACTCTTTCAGTCTAAAACTGTTACCCATTGTTCTGTACACTCCCCGATGAAAAGTCCCTCTCCGTCTTTCCTGTAGGCCCCTTTTAAGTACTGGAAAGTCATTATAAGCTCTTCCTGAAGCTCTCTCTTCTCCAGGCTGAACAACTCCAACTGTCTCAGCCTGTCCTCATGGGAGAGGTGTTCCAGCCCTCTGATCATTTTTGTGGCGATCCTCTGGACCCATTCGAGCAGGTCTGTGTCTTTCTTATGCTGGGGGCCCCAAAACTGAACACAGTACTCCAGGTGAGGTCTCATGAGAGTGGAGTACAGGGGCCCTCCTGCAAGAGATAGTGAGGAGAAGCCAGAGGAGGTAATGCCCAGTGAGATTATTGTTATCTGCAGTCTCCTCTGGTATTTCTCGGAGCCTGGATTTGCCATGCTCCTAGTACTCTTCAGAGTACTTCATCAAGCCAGGTACTCCAAGCATCTGGGCTCTGTTTTCATTAATGACCTTTGTTTAGAGCTTCAGCAGCTACAATTGTTAGCTGCTAAGGATGGCATGTATGAGGGAAAGCTGTGATGGTGTGTCTTTAAAGGAATAAATCTAAACTCCTGCAACAGCCTCAGTGGAGGTTTATTGTGGAAGATGGAGCTGAAACCCCAAGATCATGTGAATCAGAACAAGGGATTAAAACACTGCTGCAGATGCTGGGACATGCCAACCATGACCAGTTTTGGTTTTACATTGATGTATCAATACAAGAGTGATACTTTAAAGTAATACAGGCCCAAATCCAGCAAAGACCATGAGATTCTTTGTAATACTAAATGTCCTATTCCATTTCTGTCCTTGAAATTCAGCCTTTATGCATTTTGATTCCTAGGGGTCATGCTTAAATTGAAGCATTCTTCCTGACAGTGACCAAAAAGCAGTTTTTTGAATTTTCTACCAGAGGAAATGCTGGGGTTTTTTTGTCTGTGTTTTTTGTTTGGTTTGGTTTTGGTTTTGTTTGTTTGGTTTTGTTTGGTTTTTTTTTCCCCTAGCCAGATCAATGAGAATGAACATTAAATAAAAAATGATGAAGTCATCAAACATATAATCATTTTACAGGAGATACCCCCTCTCACAGCTTGAAAATTGTATGAATTTTGAGTTTGCTTCATACAGCCTAAACAAATAAAATAGTTGTAATTTCTTTCCTTTTTCCCGTAATGGAAGTATGGATGTGGGATATTTCTGGAATGGTAGATTGATGAAGGAACTACTTAAAGGAGAGATTATACTACTCCTGCAGACCTAGGAAGAAGAGGGCAATACAGCTAATGATGGAGTTCTTCAAGGATAAGTCTCAGAAGCAGTTGAATTGCTTAGCTTAATTTGTTTTCTTGGCACAGCCAATAGAACTTTACTAGTCACAGGAAAGAGCTGAAGCCAGTATCCACAGATACCAAAGCACCATACTGGAAGAAGTGGATTATCTGAGGAGAGCAGTAATAGAAGTACGATGACAAAGCAAATATAAGCTAGGAGCTCCATGGCTGAACACGACATTGTGACTAAGGCATCTGAGCACATTAATCCATGTTTTTGAAGCATCATCATGGCATGGTCAGGCGACAGGCATCACAGAGCATAACAGGCAAGATCATTCCACTATGGAGATGGAAATATTAAAGCCACTATGTATGGGAAAACCTCCTCTGGGATAGCAGACAGTTTTCTGTGTCCATCTCAGAGAAGACTAAAACTGAGCAGGTCCAGAGAACAGCTTTAGGAGTATAGACCCTTATGAGAATAGAAGACTCAGAGACAAGACGTGACTGTTGCTTATACCAGTGCGTTAAATATCCACAAGCAAGAAGAGCTAGTCCATCTAAAGAAGACCATTACCACAAGAACAGATGGGTATACTCTGGCCATGTAGAAATTTACCTGTGAAATAAATAATAAAAACCCCACCTTCTGAGAGAAATGATGTTCTGAAACTCACTGAGGGATATACCAATGGAATATGAAATGGCAGTAGCTGTAAGACAGAAACTGTCACATTTTTGACCGTTGTTATATAACAGTGCCTGAAGTGATGGGATTTTTTTTTCTGAAGACACACATAAAGACTGCTTAATACCCATTTTGACAAAGTACTGACTTAATTTTAAGTTGTTGATTATTTGAAGGAATGTATTTTCTAAGAAAGATGCTGGATTAGTATTTCTAGAAACTAAGGTCCACCAGAGCAGCTGTCTGGAAGCAGCACTCTACTGTATCTTCCCTGTTTGCTGCCCTGTACTGTCCATATTTATTGCCTGATTAGTGTTTTAGATATCTCTACCTCCTCTGCTTCAATAGCAACTGTTTGTTTTTTTTGTTTGTTTGTTGTTTAGTTGTGTTTGTTTGTTGTTTGTTGTTTTCTTTTTTTTTGTTCTTTTTACATTTGCTATAAAGATAATGGAAGACAAAAGCCCTGTGCCCCAAAAGGGGGCTTTCCCCCCCCCCCCCCCAGGAGTCAGAATAAACATTGGTCTTATTTTGATACGATCTGGAAAGCTCTACAAGAAAAAAACTTACCATCTCCCTTTTTTTTTTTTTTTCAGCTCCCTTTTCACCATATAGTCTTAGCTTTGTCCAAGCAGCTGTTATGTGAAAACAAATCTCTAATGTCTGTGGCAGGAGGCAGCCTTTTTGGCAGATTCATCCCTTTATACGTATTTGTATCCTCAATTTAAAATAAAGGAAGAAATCCACAAGTTTCAGGAAGGAGAGTCTCAGTGAAGTCCAGGCAATAGGTACCCTACCTGTTGTTTTGCTAGGAAGAAAGGAGCATATTAAAGGAGCACAGAATACGAGAAGTCAAAACAGAAGGAAAATGAAGATTTTTGTTAAAACTACATAAAAAAGTTTTGCATAGCCTGCTTCTTCTTATATAATGAATATATTGTCTAAGGTTGTATTTGAATCTTTCTGTTTGAGAAATTCTAAAAAGTAATTTCACATATTTTACAATTTCATGTAAGTATATTAGTTCAAATCTGCTATAGTGTTAAGGCTATGCCAAAATCTAATGGAAAAAAGAATGACACAAGTCATGGAAATGAGTTTATAAAGTTCAGAGCACTATTCTAGTGAAAAGGAAAGACATTAAAATGGAAAAAGAAAACAACAAAACAAACACAAAAGAAAACAAAGCGAAACGTAGTATGAAGCTTCTGAAGAAGGAAGAAGTATTGGAACCTAAACCACCAGAAGACATAACCAGGGAGGTATAAGTCAGGATTTTAAAGTGCAAACAAAATATTGTTGCTATTATACATTGACCAGATGAAAAAAACATCAGCCAAAAAACCAGTCCAATGCTTGAAGAGCAGCTCAGACTTAAGTATCCCCACTTTAGCAGTCCAGGTTCTCTCTGTTACGCTGCAGTTGAGCCAAAAACCTAGTATTCCTACTAAAACACCTTATGTCTAGAGTACAATTAACACTGCAGTGTGTAAGAGGTATGACTGCACTCTCAGACATACTGAGACAGGCTTGTTGCAGGTCAGAGGAAAGGTTTGGGTAAAATATTACTCCCAGTTACAGAACCATAAGACAGTTACTCTGCAGCTATTCTGAATGGTGCAGTGGGAGTAGAATTTGGCCTGGTGTTTTCAAAGGTTAGTTAAACACAATATGACCTTTTTCAGGCTAGGGGAACAAAAAAGGTCAGCTCATTCTCCAGAGCTACAAAAGGTCTTTCAAGGGTACCAAGAAATAAAAATAAAATCCATTATCACACTTCCTAGATGCACACATAGAAAAAACCACTTGTATGTTAAGGTATCACCCAGTGGGAAAAACCCTGGGAGCTTCCCAGTCAATGAGAGTCCTGCCAGTAATTCACTCACTATGGGAAAGGTGTACTGATTCAAAAAATCAATTTTGTCCAGGGTCCCAGAGCAAGATAATGGCGGAACTGGGATTTGACAAAAAGTGTCCTATCTTTCAGCATCTTGCAGTAAATAACAGTGATTCATGAGGGATCCGGCAGAACTGCAAAGAGTCTGCTGAATCTGATTACACTTTAATAACTCCTTGGGCAAAGGAAGCCTAATGCAGCTTCCCCATTCTTTTGTGGGTAAGAGTTTATACAGGTTATTCTCCTGCTCGCAAGGGACATTCTGGTACAAGTTGTCCATTGCGTACAAATGGATCAGTTACCCAAACTTCACTGATTTCATTCTGTGCTGCAGGCTGGAATTAATCCTCTAGTCTCTTCAAGGAGAGGAAACAACTCTACTTCAATGTCTTAATGAAGCCACAATGAGATTTACAAACCTGATCACAAACTTTTGAATCACGTGTGCAATTCTTTGCTGCTTCTTCACACATGCATCAAGAAATGGTAGCATTCGTATGGTGATGGGATAAAGCACAGGCTTTTACTCTGCTACGTCAGGCCCGATGCTTAGGGCGAGACTGCTAGGAGCCAAAAATGAACTCAAAGAAGGAAGCAAACCCTAAAGGGAGGCAACTCCTTTCCAATATCTCTCTTGCTTTGAAAGGAAAGTAAGTTTCTTTTCAGGTTGCAGATTATTCCCATCTCTCACGTTTTACCACAGAGGTTGTAATTGTTATTTGTTCTTTAACTTCCTTGAGGACCTCATGCTCTAGGAATGTAATATATTCCACTATAAGTGCTTTTGTCACTCTTTAAACTACTTCTCAGAACAAGAGCATCTATTTCTTTTCATGCTTTGTGGATCATGCTTCATACTATTAGAGAGAAAAATATCTACTTGGAAGAGGAAAAGATGTTATTTTAAAGATGTTCAAAAGGAGATAAAATTGTCATATCTCTAAGAGACAGGTGCTAGAAACTTCTCTTTGCTTATATTCAACAACAGTGAACACGTTAGCATGCTCAAGTATGAATGAACATTAACGTCTCCAGAGGAAATCTCAATTGTTCATGTTTTGATGATTTTAAATGAAAGACATCCTCCTCTGTTCTATTTAGATCAACATTTGTCACAGTAATTAATGAGGAAGTAATTATAATGTAATTTGTCAGAATAATCTGACAGGCAAAGAATTATGTTCTCAATCCTAAAGGAATACATAGTTCTTGTTTTCCAACAGCTTGGGTACATGTGGGTGGCATAGCGGAGGGTATTTGCCTTTAAGCAGGATAAAAACTTTGGCACTTTCGATTCTCAAGCAGATATGGACAGAGGCATTGTCTAATTCTCTAAAGCATGTTACATGAAGGCATTTTATCTTAATGACAGATTATTAAATCTGATTTTAACACTTTCTTCATAGAAAAGCTGCTTCTTTTTATACTGACTTTGAGATTTGATTTGCAGTTCAGTTGCAGCAGTCTCTTGCTGTTTCTTTAAGATGGTGAGTAAACAACTTAGTCATTCAGTCATATTTACCAAGAGTAAAATAACCATCCTCAAAATAATATAAACTAAGAGATGAGACATCGAAAGAAAAAAAAAGGAAAAACAGACATCAAATTAAAATGCCTGCTGGTGTTCAGGCTGGTATGATTGTTCACTCAGAAAGCAGCTAGAAGAGCCTCGCATTTATGATTAGCTTGTTTGTTTGTTTGTTTTTAGCATAGAAGTTGACCATAGCTTTACCCAGTTAAGAGCACCTGAACCTCTAACAGATGCAGCATAGGATTCAGCTCACAGTATTCCTTCATCTTTGTTTTCGGCACTTCCACCAGAACCTGTTCTTAAGGGTGATCTTCTGAAGAAAGGTTTGATGTTGTACATTTGCCATTTTAAATATGTCTTAGAAACCTAGAGCTTGCTGTTTCATTTGTATGTTTGTATGACTTTGTTTATGTTTAGTTTTAGGGGACTTTATGCTTTTGTACTTGCAGCATTGAAAACTCACATCAAATTCAATGCTACATCCATCTCACATGAAATGAAAGACAGAAATTTTTGTGTATTTCTGTTTGATGCTATTATAAAGAAAAAAAAAAAGTAGGAAGGATTCTGCTGTATTAGATTCTCTTACTGATGAGAAGAAACAAGTGAACATACAGATTCCTTATGTCAGTGAGTCCTACAAGAAAAAAACCAAACATGTCATGCCTAAAACCAGCCAAGAGTTTATGTTGCCTGTAGTTTATGCGGAACACAAATAGGTCTTTAAGTTGACCATGTCACAAATTCTTTTTGGATCCGGAGATTCTGCCTTCAGTAACAGGTTGTCATGTGGTCCTTGAGAGAGCAGAAATACCCAACTGCACCCATCCACGGTTTTAACAGACTTGAAACTATGAAGACTCCATTCTTCATTTTGTTACATGTTAAGGAAATTCTGAAAAGGAAATATCTGCATTTCTCTTTACATGAGATCTATGCCTTCTGTACTGCATTTATGACCTAAAAAGACCCCTGACATTCAGAAATACTATTTTCTGTATAAAAGTGTCTTTTGAACTCTCCTCATTAACCTCATATAAATGCAATATAGGACCAAAAGGAAAACCTCATATAAATGCAATATAGAACCAAACAGAAAACAAAATAAATTGCTTGACAGAAGTAAAAAGGCTAATAAAAACCAAAGTGAATTGGAACTACGTCTTTTTACTCTAAGATCTCACTCAATTCTCCATTGTAAAGTCAGCAATACAACTTTGACTTATTGCAATGGTTTGGTAGCAAGACTTCCCTTTGCTTTTTGCACAGAAAACCTTGGTTAGTTTACCTGTGGTTTTACAGAGATTTTGCAAAATAATCAGTTAATCAGCAAGAAACAACACAGTGGAACTGATCAGAGAAAAAAATACAATCCTTTTGCTCTAACAGTAAGTTCTGCTGTGTTATTTGTAGTTACCTACCTGTTCATGACTTTGCCTTTCCACTTTTCTGCAAAATTGTAAATAAAGATGTAATTTTTAGGTTTTGCTTTGTTGAAACTCAGGGGGTGGTGGTGATTGATGCCATTAGCAGGAACTTTTACATGATCAATACCACTTTAATCAGGCTTGTTGAGAGCAATGGGACATTTAATCAGGATAGAGGAGCCAAATGAGATATAGGAGGCTTTGTGTTAAGGGAAGGGACTAATGCGAGAGGAGGTCTCAGTGCAGAAAAAGCAAAGCATGGCCTGATGTGAGTATTCTCAGAAGTTTGCTACAGTCCTGTAGCTTTACTAAACTCCATGGTGTCGATGAATGTATGTTATAGCTTATTATTTCTATCTTTCTCTGGCTTCTGTACCCTTCTATCCTTGCCTGCTTGCCCTCTTCCCCTGCTATCACCACCCACTCTTGTTTTCCTTCTTACTACCTCTCTTAATTAATCAGGGAAAGAAAAAGAGAAGCTGTTCCTGCCAGCTCTGCTGTCAAGTGGTGGTAGGAGTTCAAAGAACAAGGTTATTCCTGCACCTGCTGCTTGTTCTTTGATGCCCTGTTGCGTGAAACAGTTTCCATCAGAAGTCCAACAGTGTACTAATTAACGAAGGAAAAGACAGGGAGCAACAAGCCAAAGACTATGGGAGGAATGAGGTGAATGACGATGGAGAAGATGTTAGAGGGAAGCAGAGGGAGGAAGCAATGACAAAGGGGGAACTGGGAAAGAAATGCACAGAAAAAGAAGAAGGATAAATGATAAAGTTAAATAAAGAAGGATGTAAAAGAGAAAGAGAGTGTAAAGGAATAAAGAGCTACAGAAAAAGAAATATGACAAAGGTTTAGAGTCCCCTTTAGATGACAGTACGCAGTCCTTACAAAGCAACCCTGAGGACAGCGAGTACCTCGGTCAGAGAGAGTTGTGCGTGGCAGCAGCGCTCCCCCATTGCATTGCTTGGTGCAGAAAGCAAATTCACTGGGGAGGGCACTTCTCCTCGAACAACAGCATGGTGCTCTTTGGGCTGGGCTTCAGGCCTACCCTCTTTTATTCAGATATAGAGATAATAAGTGGCTTAAAAATACAATTGGTTACAAGCCTGAGAGTATTCTCAATGTTTCCAGAGAAAGGACAATGGACTGTAAACAGGAAAGGCATCCCACCATTTCGGGGGGAGAGTACAGACCAAAAAACAGCCACAAGCAAATGCCATGATGTGAAGGCACAGGCTCAGAAGTGTGTGACTGGTGGGGGTCCGGCACTTGACGGTGAGGTGACAACAGTGAAAGAGCAACTACTTGCGTAATATGCCTTGGAACAGGAGACCCTCGTGGTAAGACTGCATATAATGGGGAGTTTACTTACTGCCTCTAAGAGTGGTCCAGTACTGCTGAGACCAGTACTGAAGGTGTTGGCACCAATGGGGATGGAGAGAAACAGCAATCTCAAGATTAAGGCAGTTAATTTCTGCCTAAAACCCAAGACTCTAACAGCACCCATGTGAAATGATGCAAATGTTACTTAAACTTAAATTTTTCATAGGTGGCTGCTGGCTACGTGCACTTCAGCTCTAGTGCCTGTCCCAGAAGTCTGGTATGCTGAAGTACCGCGCATTCACCACTGCAGTCCGTCATGGTGCTTTGAGCATGCTAGGTGCTACAGAACACGTGCTGAAACATCATGGGCTTCTCAACACTGAAACTTAGCACTTCCACTTCCTATCTGCCACAGCTTGTCATCTGTTAAAGGCTACCATGTACTGAATAACTGGAAACAGCAGACCATGGAACAGGTATTTGTTAGGCAAGTAACGTATACCTAATGCGACGAACTAATCAAGGGTGCTGGGACTTTCTTTCTCCTCCTCTCAAACCCACAGTGAGGTAACCAAGCCTGTCACGCCATGCAGCACGGGGATCTTGGACCTCAAACAGGACAGCTGACCCTTGCAGCACAGCTACATGGGCTCAAGCGTGGTGTAGGCAAGCCCATCCCTTCAGTGCCATTTCCAAGATTTCCAGCACGGTGCTGCAGAGCACTAACGCTGATTACCTGGCTGCTGCTCTGAAACAGTCGTCTGAAAACAAACAGGTTAGCAAGTTCATCTGTTGAGCAAGCTGGCACAGGGCGGCACAGCTTCACCGACACCAGTGGGTTTCCTCTTGCTTTTGCCAGTGTTAAATTTGGTCCATTCTTTCAATTTCAGGACTGTCAGACAGAAGCAATGAGTCATCAGTCCCGCTGAATCCAATTTCTCTGTGTGAGACATAAGTAAGAACAGAAACTAGGTAAAAAAAAACCCCACATGTAAGCATACTAGTATGAAAACAAACTATTACTCAGGGGAATTCCATGTTGTTCTGTAGAATTCTGTTATTTGTGAAACGAAACCTGCTTACAAGTAGCTCGTGACAGAAACACTGTCACACTTTTCCTGTGTGACAGTAAAAGATGCTGCTTTTTCTCCTTTACAGCAAAGACAGCCTCACGTACTATCTCACAGCCACGCCGCTTCTACCTTGGTTTTACACAGAACAGTAAGGACCACCTCATCTTTGTAGACACTTTATTCCTGAGAAATACACCGTGAGGATCTTTACGAGTAGGGGAGATTTAGCGGCAACGTAGCCTTTCAGAAAACAAGCTGATCAGTATACATGCTGTAAAAAGATATGAAAAAAGAACTGTAGGTTTCAGAGGAAGAAGGATCTGAGGAAGGGGCTATTGTAATTAAGAGATATGGAGTTAAGTACTAGGAAAGAATAGAGGAATGTAGAATTCTCTTTACAGTCATGAAAAGCGGATTCAGCCCCACAGTTTCTTGACTGTTTGGGGCTGAACTCCATAACAGACATTATCTATACATTAATTACTGCTGGAAGTACATGGTCGCCCCGTGTCCCGTCAAATAAAAAAAGATCTGCTCTCCCTTTTAAAAACATTTCCCTGCTACTGCTGACTCCCATGGCATTGCTGCCTTTGCCCGTTGCCACAACAGCCAACAGCCTACCTGCTGCTAAGGCCGTTACGCTCCTGCTGGCATTTTCCAGCCTTTGCTTTAGGTTTGGTTAGGACAAATACCAAAGCTGCAGAGAGAGAGAGAGAGAGAACAAGACTCCCATTGATTTTCAGGGTTTTCTGGTCAGCTTTCATATATACACAGCCCTACAAGGGGCCGTTTCTCTGGGGTTTATTTGTTTGCTCTGCGCTCCATGCGAACAACGGTCTTGGTGTGGTGCTCTCCACGGAAGACTGGAAGGCTTCCCAGTGGGATGTCACACCCGGACACCAACAGCACCAAGGGAGAAGCAGAAATTTGGCGTCCGCCACCATCTGAAGGAGTAGGCCTTGGCTAGGGGCTGCTTCCCTCACATCTCCACGAACGAAGCCGGAGGGCCCGACAGCCAACCCTTCAAGCGGCTAACACCAGGCCCCCAACCCCCTCGGCTGTTCGCACGGGTGCCCAAAAAGGGGCCAAAACGAGGGAAAGAGAAACATCCGTCTCAAACCAACGGAAAAAGCCGCACGCAGAGCACCGCCAAGGGCCACGGC
>WUAM01000260.1:1608473-1640721 GCA_024336885.1 Actenoides hombroni | reverse complement strand
GGGGGGGGTGGGGGGGCGGGGGGGGGGGGGGCAGGGGGGGGGGCGGGGGGGGGGGGGGGTGGGGGGGGGGGGGGGGGGAGCACCGGGCCGGTGCTGCTTCCTTCCTCCCCTTCTCCCGATGTCCGTGGGGCTGCGAGAGGGCTCCCTTCCCTCGGCCCCGCCGGGCAGCCGGGGTGCCTCCTGGGGCTGGCAAGCGGGTGCAGACCTCTAACGAGGCGCTGAGGAAGCGAGGCTGATTTGAGCTGTGACTTGCAGAGGAATGCGAAGTATTTGTCCAAAGGGATGAGCTGTCAGGAAGTAAGGTGCCCTGGTGCCTGTGTTCCTGCGTATAACAGGTATGTGCCGGCACATGACGGCTGGACTGTTGCTTAGGGTTGTTTATGTAGCTGTTACCCACTCTCATTTAACGTGTGGCCGCTAATATAGCTCTGAGGACTTTTAAGAAAAGGCATCTCTGAGTCACGTAGGTACATGTAAAATCACGTTCAGTTGTGATATGTGTTGTTTCACTGTGTTTAACACGGGAGGGACTGTGAATTTCGTTTTGTGAATGTCTGGTATCTCTGACGATTTAGCAGCAAGTAACCGTGGGTTAGTGTAGGACTTCTCAATAGGGCAGTAGTAGAGGTTATTTTTCCCTCAGTCAGTTCTGTGAGCCTCGCTCTACTGAAGCATAGTTCTTGTCAGTTCTAATACAGTTTCAGAGGCTGAAATATCAACCTGGAGATAAAAAGCAGCAGTGCAAACTTTTTGTGTTGGTATTCACTGCTCAACAGGACTAGGCTTGCAATAGAAGCATAAGAGAGTATTGTTGTCTGTTGCTTCCAGTCCCATGAACTCCACGGATTTTTCAGATACTGACCTGTCAAGAGGTTAAATTTAGAGGAGTTTTGTGGCAGTTTGGTACATTACTGCTTTAGTATTTGGTTGACATTAGGCAGTACTAACGACTGGGCAGTACGGTTTGCTGTCTGGTTCAAAACAGGAAGTCAGACGTGATAGAGTGAGAGGTGGTTGGAGGGATGTGGATGGGCAGCAGGCTAAGGAGGCCCTGAAAAAGAACAGAAGCGTGTAGCCAAAGCGTTCAGTATATGACTCTGTTTATTGTGAGCAGAAGTTGTTGCCATCCAGTGACTTCTCTGAAAATAGGCTGGTAGCCTTAGCCCGTTTCTGGTAAACAGAGCAAAACCAGATAGTTTTCGTATGGGCAAATGCAGAACTGTAAAGAATTGAAATGGAGGCAAACACTGTCATCTTCTTCAATACTAGGAGAGTAAGTTGTGCGGGACGAGACCAAGGCCTGTTAATGGAATTGTGAGGAAGCTTGTGTAGTGTCTCTGACTAGTAAGGGCATTGTGGTTGAAGGATGGTTGCCTCATTAATTGTTCGTTACTGGTCACTAGCTCATCATTACTAAGATCTTCCTTAAAATATTTGTTCTTTAGGTTTTAGCTGAACAATGGAATACGAACATTTACTTCCAATTAGACAATTGGGCTTCATCTGCTTAATTTGCACCAGATGTGATCAGCTCACTAAATAGCATCAGCCACTTTTACCTTTGTACAGCCTGTAACAGGTTTTGTCATTGATTGAAAAGCTTATTATTAAAAGTTAGATCATTGTCAGAACATTCATTTGGCAGGTTAAGGAATGGGTCAAGTCCTGTGGATGTAATGAATTAGTCTTGCGTGGTATAAAAGCATGTATGGATTTTGAAGGTCTGACAAAAATTATCAGCAGTTAAGCAAATGCTGGATTGATCTGTCCCTGGCTCTGCAGTTTAGAGAGTTGCTGACTGCTTCTGCTGTGTGTGTATTTAAACAGAAGCTCTCTGTACACAGTCTATTGTCATATCTTCCCTAATCTTACACAGGAGTTATAATGTTGAGTTTGAAATATGTAATTTCCACGACTACAGATTACTGTCAGAAAGACATTACTACTTGATTTTATCCGAGAGAAACTGGAAGTGCGTAAGAGTCCTTTCAAAGCTGAGTAGTTAAAAGCAATTAAAGGAAAATAGGTAAATATTATCCAAACAAAACATACAAAGGCCTTGCCTTTCCAGGGTGTGGGGCTTTTGGTTAGGACTTAGAGTTTCCTTCTTAAACTCACTGTTTGGAGCATGCTGCACACAATTGCAAAACTTTTCTTTTTTTTAACATTGTTTTTTAAATATCCAGTTAAACTCTTCACACAAGCAGAGGTTAGATAGCTTGGTAGTCAGGAGTAAAATTTGACCTGGTTTATGATAACTTGAGGTGATCTTTTCTAAGGATAAGAAACTTGAAAGCTGAGAAAATAGAGAACTTGACTTACAACTGAATTGAAAGTCCAAGGTATTTCATAGTTGTTTCAAAATCGTATTAGGGTGGAAAGAGAGCTACATAAGAGCTGCATGATGAGTTTGAGATCACAAAGACAATATTTGTGATAGATGTCTGATTGTGATTTTCAGTGACTGTTTTCCTGTGCTTTCCTGTTCCTTGACCAGTTAAGACACATGTGCCTTATATATACTAGACTGTAATAGCTAGTAATAATTTACTAGTCTTTTGCAGTGCCAGAATGATGGAGAGCTGTTCTGATGTGCTAGTTAACACCTTTCTGTGCTGTTTGTCATCTTAGTGCATTGTGTGTCGATGCAAGATAACTGTTTGGAGGGGAAAAAAGCCCTCACAAAGTATATTTTCACCCAAGTCAGTTTCTTTAAACTGAAGTCTGCTTATATATTTTTTTGAACCTTACTCTGTATCAAGCACATGTAAGTGAAAACAGGGTTACGTGAGAATTACGGATGGAGAGTATTAAGGTTTGTGGAATATATATTTATTTTGTGAGGGTTGTGAACATGTGCAACTAAAGAATATGGTTGAGAGCAATGAAAAAATAGTTTAGCGTCCCGTAAGAGAGGACAAAGAGTAAGAGGGTAACGTGTGTCAGTTTTATGTGTTGGGAAGATCTGAGCTGCAGGCTGAGAAAAGATTGCTGGTTGCCTGTGTCCTATACTGTAAACTTCTGTACTTTGAGGTTTCTACCTCTTCTCCACTGTAGACAAAGGCAGGAACTTGGGTGAACCTTTCAAGAAGAGCCACATGCAAGAAACACTCTTTCAAGTTCCAGTAAGGTTAAAGAACATAGTCATGGATGAGGTGAGCATGGATCTGTTGAAGACATGATGTAGAATGGGAAAGGCCTAGAGCGAGCAGAGAAGAGTTTGTCACTGAAGATGGGGTATTAAACAAAAGCGCTCTTGTGCTGTATGAGGACAGCTGTCTGAGGAAATGCATCTCCAAAACATTGACTTCCAGTGTTTGATTTGTAAGGTACTTTTTGCTGATTTTTTTGTCAGAGCTGTTTTATCTTTATGGTAATCATGTAGTAGTGTTCTGTGGAGTTCCTAATAGTTTAATTTCCAAATTGCAGTTTGCAATCAAGAGTGATAATACTGAGATCACATAATTACTTACCAAAACTTTTAATGTATGGTGTCATCCTTTTTTTTTTTTTTTAACTACCCGCCTGTGGTGACAAAGCTGTAGTATATAGAATGCTCAGAATGATGTTGATAGCTGCTTGTGTTAGCTTTGTTTCAGTTTTGCTACCCCACCATGTATTAAACATTACCACAAGCCTTGAGTATGGAGTCTCAGTCTCATTTGATTATAACTTCACCAGAATGTAGCTGTATTGGTCCAAAGCTTCTGTATCTTCTTCTGCTTCAGTGTGTTTGTAAATTAAAATACCTCTAGAGCTTTGCCAGTAGGATTGTCTTTGTCAGGCATGGATTTTGTGTTCTCCAAGAATATTTGCTTGTGTTTGAAGAAGCTGTCAACATTTGAATACTTTTGGATCCTGCATTCAAGATAAAGCCTTGTTTTCTTCCTGCTGATTTCCCAGCCAGTCTGCAGGAAGAGATTGAGCAGTGCTTTCCTTGCAATTATGTCTTTTTGTGTCTCAAGTGAAAGCAGGGGCACATCCTTGTGCCTTTGACTTACCTGCTCGTGACTCACAGTGGAGGGCTTCCTTAGTATTCCGGGTAGAGGGACAGCTGGAATTCTGTCTCATCTCTTGGTCAGGGGCTGAGCTTTGTTTCAGCTATTGCAACAAGAGCTGCTTTGGGCTGTATTAGTTGGCCACTCCCTTATTGCTTCAGTGTATTCCAAAATTGCTCAAATTTATTCCATTCCAAATTTATTCCAATTGCTCAAATTAATTCCATTATTCATAATAAATCTTTTCTGGATGTTGAAGCATCAAGTACATGAAGATCATTCTTTGAAGAGACATCTCTTTAGACATCTGCCTGACTTAAAGAATTAGTTATACAGTGAAGTCGTGTTACCTTTCAGTTTTGAGACTTCTGATGGCAGCTGTGTATCTTGAGCTTGGAGTCCTTCTCCAGGCTTGACTGCTTCTGAAATATATACATATCCAAGGGGTTTTTTTCAGGCTTTGGTTTCCACTTCAACCTACCAGCAATTTTAAGTAGCTTAACTGATAGCTCATGGCACTTCTTCCTGACATTTGCATAACTTTTGCCCCAGCACTTGATTTCACTCAGGATTTTGGGGAAAGGGTGGATGGTCATCCTGTCATGGAGTATTCCATAGGATTTTCAGCAGTAGAAACGTATGTTTCCATTAAGTATGGATTTTCTTTGTGCTGTGGTGACGTGGTAAACTTGCCATATATTTCTCTGGTTAACAATTTCCATTTGGTACTTTATCAGTTGTGAAGGATTTGTAGGAGTTGCAGAGCTACTGTTCTAATTAGAAGTACTCAGAAGTGCTAGGTAACTTGTCTGTAAGTAAGGTCTCTGGGCTGACATTATTGTGGCCTTTCAGTATATAAAGGAAACTTATAAGAAAGATGGAGAAAGACTTCTTCCCAGGGCCTGTGGTGACAGGACAAGGGGCAATGGTTATAAACAGAAAGAGTGTAGATTTAGGTTGGATATAAGGAAGACATTTTTTATGATGAGGGTGGTGAGACACTGGAACAGGTTGACTGGAGAAGTTGTGGGTGTCCCATCACTGGAAATGTTCAAGGTCCAGTTGGATGGGGCTGTGAGCAACGTGATCTAGTGACTGGGGGGCTGGACTGTGTGACAGTCCCTTTCAACCCAAATCATTCTCTGTTTCTATTATTCTACTGCATATATGCTATGCATATATAGTATATATACATATACTGCAGAACATAATTTGTTTATTTTTTTATAGACCAGGTGAAACTCTTATAATATTTACATCTTTTGAAGCCCAGAATAGTCATTTACTCCACATCTTGAACTGTTTCATAGCTTTACGTGATCTAGTGGGAGGTGTCGCTGCCATTGGCAGGGGGGTTGGAACTAGATGATCTTTAAGGTCCCTTCCAACTCTGACAATTCTGTGATTCTACATTTCTTACAAATTAATTACCATGTTTTGTTAGGTAGTATGTTGTGTTCTGAAACTTATTAGTGTAATTTTTTTTTTCCCCCTGAATAAACAAGCTGTTATTGATTCCATTTTTATGCTTAGAACAGTTATTTAGCATGGCCTGAGTGGAATAGCACTGGATGTTCTTTGATACATCTGTGCTGATGGAGGAGGGAGGTAATTCAAACTGTGGCCTAAACCTCCCCTCTCCCCTTGAGTGCTTCTCTTCTCTTTTTCACATTTGCCACTATTGCTTAGAAAGATTTTGCTGAGCTTGGGGAAGAGTTAACAGCATCAACAGAACTTCAAGAGGATGCTACAGGCAAGATGGATTTTAAACTGTGTACGATGGTGTACTTTTGCTTGTTTGGATAATTTTAGGCACTACTTTCAATAACTACTATTTTTTCCCTGAAATTGATGCTGTTGTGATATGAAACCAGAGAGTCTTATGAGGTGCTTGTGACTTGTGGCATGGATTGGAATTATTTATAATTTTGGTATGATCTTAATTTTGTTTTTGCAGGTTTGGACTGAGCAACAAATTTGAAGCAGAATTTCCTTCATCCTTAACTGGAAAGGTAAGTATGTGTGAATAAGTATTTGGAATTAGAATTAAAATTTTATTACAAACACAAGAGTTCTAGGTGTGGACCATAGTAACAGAAATAAATTGCACTGCTGTGGTACTAGGTTTTGTTTGTTTGTTTTTCTGCCCTTGTAGGTTGCACCTGAAGAATTCAAAGCCAGCATCAGCAGAGTTAACAGTTGTCTTAAGAAGAACCTTCCAGTTAATGTACGATGGCTACTATGTGGATGCCTTTGCTGCTGCTGCACTTTAGGTTGTAGTATGTGGCCAGTTATCTGCCTCAGTAAAAGAGTAAGTTGAACTATTAATACAGTTTTTGATAGTTAGAACTGGACTGTGTTTGTTCTTTTTTCTTTCTTTTTTTTTTTCCATCCCCCACATTTAAAAGCTGTGTGCTAGAACTTACTTAAATCAGTTGGATTTCATACATTTTGGTATCAGTTGTCCATCATGCTAGTTAAAATTGCACCAGACACCAGCTAGGACTTTACAACTCAGTGAGTGGTTAGTATAGTTGAATGTCTCTGCTAGAACCGTGTACTGTACAGTGCTTATTATTGAAGTGACTTTCAACATACTTTTTTTAATAGCTGCATCTTCTCTGTCATACACTTGTTTGGGATAATCAGAATTTGGTAGTGGTTGAGTGGTAGTTTGAGGAGCTTCTGGGTTACACTGTGGCCCAAGTAGCCATAAATTTTTGTTTTAAAGGACAATTAAGAAAAAAATCATAATTGGTTTTTCGTTATGGGGTTTCCTTCCAAACTGTATATGAGTAAGTTTTTTTTCTTTTACATGAAGGACTAGAAAATAGTGTTTTGTCTGTGTATACTTGGCACTTAGTGCATTGTTCCCAACAGAAGCTCATTGCACGTGCCTATTTTTCACTTCTTTTCCCTCACTGCAGTTAATTAGGCTACTCTTCCATCCCTTCTGTATTCCTGTGCATAAAAGCTGTCTTTGGCTGGTTCTGTTAAACCATTTTGCAAGAAGTGTCTGTGCCTCCCTACCCTTGCCTCACTATTAGTACTGTTCCTCTTTCCATTTCATGGCAGTGCCTCTTAATGCTGCAAATTGTGTATACTTCGGTACACTGAATGGCATCGTGTATCAAAGTCCTTGTTTTATAGGGTTAGTAAATCAAGGTATTCTGAAAAAAAAATATTTACAAGTTGAACACTGATCATAACAAAACCTGTGCCTATGTTTGTGTTATCTTCCTTTCTGTGTTAAAATAACTAAGCATTTAAGATCTGGAGAGATTACTCGAGACTAGTTTTACAAAATAAAGTAGAAAATCCTTGTAACACTGGAGTCCATGGAAAAAATAGTTGGCTTCAGTGTGAATTATATCAAATCCTAGGTTTTCTGTCTTTTAAGCTGTCACAAACTAGTAAGTCTCCTGTAGTATGATTATATCTCCATATCCTGAAAGTCCATTGCAAGAAATTAGAATTTGCTGATTGCTTCAACAGATAAGTTAGTGACTTAACTAGGTTGCTGAGAAGACCACATTTACCATTCTAGGCCTAGCTCTTTAGAAACACAAGGGAAGCTTGCATTGCTACTGTCCATGTAACTTCTACGGGAGAAAGCTGTTGCTCTTTACTTTGACTCGTTTTTCTTACATAATGTGCTGTTGTAGCAGGAAATGATAGCAGGATGTAACATGGTATGGGCTGATGCCACAAGCCCTCATCTTCTAAATAGGGGCTCCTCAATGTATTACCAGAAGTCACAAAGAATCAACTTTTTAGTCAGAAAAAAAGCAAGAACTTGTAGCATCTGGGGCCAGAAGCTTTAAGCTGAGGAAGGAGGTTCTGTGTGGGAGCCTGGTGCAGCAAAAGTTAGAGAAGTGCTTCCATTGAAGTTTCCATGGGATAGGATTTAAGGAACGCTCCCTTCCAAAACAGTAAATCTGAAAAAGCCCTCAAACGTGGATCCTCTGTTCAGACGAGGCTGGAAAGAGGTTAATGGTTTAATTGTTACTGTAATACACTGATTGCATAAAGGCAGTCTTGGAAAGCGAACAAAGAGAAGGAGCAAGGACAGAAACTTGGGGTGAAGTACCAGAAGTCATCCTAGAGGTATGGCCCAGAGTGTCGATAAATGTTGCATTTTTCCTGTTAAAACTGGTACCAGGCTTAAGGACCTTCACACCTTTTCCTGTACTTGAGTGACTTGGGCTCCAGCTTGGATGTCCAGCATTAGCAGAATTGAGGTTAGGACTCAGCTGCTTAAACGGAGTATCTTGTACCACTGTGGGTGGCACAGGGGTGCTGGACACTGATGGCACCAAATATTTGTGTTTAGACAGTTTGATTAGTCCTCCAGAATGGAAATCATTCAAGTCAATCTGGAGACTTAAGATCTTGTGACAACGTCATTAGTCCCTGTTAGCAGCTTAGCAAATGGATGTCTGCTTAGAGGGCTGTCTGTCAGAGAACCCAGAACTTGGTGTTGGTTGGGTATCTGAAGAGTATAACATAGAGAATTAATTAACTTGTGTTCTTAAAGACAAACTGAAAGGGATAAGAATGCTTTCCCAAACTATAACTCTTAATCCTGGACCTGGTTGGGAAAGACTTGTCTGGTGGAGGAGGTAAGGAGGAAAGCTGTGGAATACTTTCAGGGACATGTTTGCAAGTTCTAATATAGGAAACTAGCAGAAGAGCTTGTAATGATTCTAGTCAGGGATACTCCTTGCAGAAAAGCAGTGAAAAGTTACTGCCAGTTGAATTACTTGAATAGGTATGAGTGGATTCAACTTTATTTCTTGCTAGATCCAGATCAGGAAGGTACAAAGTGATTGTACAAACCTGGAATTGCAGGTTTTTCAATACTGAATTGCATCTGCAAGCTTCTGTTACTTTTATGCAGGACTTTACAGCAGTTTCTGTTAAAGTGCAGTAAATGATTATTTACTGAGAAGTGGGGCAAGTGAGAGACAGTGCATGATGTGAATCACCTGGAGCTGCTCAGCAAACTGACAGCATTATAAACACAACCTGGTTTATCTAGGTTTCAGTCTGTAATTTGCTCAGTAGATTCCAGTAAAACTGTAACAAGAAGCAACTTTGTATTCTTCCACTAAGAGAAAATGTAAATCCCTAGTCTGTTTTGATTTGCTGCTAGTGCCACAGTTTTCCTGATACCCAGCAAACTAACCTATTCAGTGTGAAGTAATCACTTCTATGTGATCTCTTGCACTGCTTGTCTGTGACTTTACTGTGTCTTGGAAGAGGGTTGTGTGGATCACATGATCTTCTGTTCTTTGACTTCTTCTAGATCTCCTTTCACTGGCCAGACTCCAGCCATAGGTATAGTCAAACCAGCCAGGATTCCTTTCTTGAGGAAGCAGGGGCCCAGGATGACACGTGCCTTTTTCTTCCCCTCGGTTTTTAGATACAGTAGATTCTTTCCCGTTGATACTCATAATGCAAAACAATTATAACAAATGAACAATAAGTGAAAAGTTACTTATTTTACAGTACTTGCACTTGTCTAAGAAGTGTTGCCCAGAGAGCTTTGCTCATCCCTGAATGAAGTGATTCCTAGTGAAGGAACAGTTACTTGGAATTGGACCTTTACATCCTTTGCTGCAGTGATCACAAAAGACTCCCAAGACCATATAATTGGAGAGCTTGGTTTCTGAAAGCAGGACAGGAGCGTTCCCACGTAGAACCAGAATTTGTACAGAACGTGTTTTAATTGCACAATATAAATAAACCAGCCTTCATCTTTGCCCTTTTCTACTGAAAAAGACTAACAAATTTTTGCTGAATTCCGTACAGTGAGCTAACAAGTGGGAGTGTTTCTCAAGGCTACAATTGCTTACTTTTAATATAGTAGAGTAATTTTTCTCAGAATGCTCAATTAAGAAATGCCTGTTTTAATGAGACTGAATCAATCTACCACACTCTTAAATTGCTGGTATACTTTGCAGCCCTTCTTAAAAGAAACTTCTTTTTTTTTCTTTAAGGTTCATGTAGACAAAATGAAAGCTGCAGCTTCAGAGTTTGTGAAGTTGCAATAACTCTCTCAGTCTTTCTCTGTATTTTTGCTGCCTTTTGTTGACTTTTGTAATTCTAACATGGGAACGTTATCACAAATGTAAATACGATTTTTGAAATTACAGACAATTATTGGAAGTTTGTGTGGAATGGGAACATGGGCTTCTTTTTTGTGCAGTGAAAAAGAAGTTACGAGTTTGTCTTCATAAATCAGCAGGTGCTTCAAACTAGGGATTTAAGTCACAGAGGTTTGTAAGCTGAATTGTTAATGATATCACTTTAATGCATTTCCATGCAATGAAAGCTTTCCCTTCACTGTACTTTTCAGTGTGGTGTTCAGTGCTAGTTTTGGAAGTCTTTGTACGGTATTGTTTCCTTTCCTTTTGCGTAGAGGTATTTGAGAAAAAGCCTGCTATTCTGTACCAGTAGAATAAATGTTTAATTTGATTCGATATCTTACTGCCTCTCTCCTTTTATGGGGTTTTGATTCGATTTTAATGAACAAAGGCTGCAAGGAAGTTACAGGAAATACAGTCCCTCATTTGCAAATCTAGATCACCAATGATCTTCAGCAATATTACTTGTAGATTGTACCATCTTTCCCGGGACGAGCTCCAGATTGTACAAGTGAACATTAAGTCTTTAAGTTATTGTTCTTTAAATAAAAGAATGACATAGTGAATTATAATTCAAAAAGCACTGCAGGCTGAGTTGTCTGTTTGAAGCCACTTTTCCAAATGAATTGATGCTCATTTTCAGCATGAACTAAACGCTGTAGTTCCCGATGTGTAAATAGGATAAATTATTGGAACAGAAATGGTAGCAATGAGAGCTATGATAGAATTACAGTGCTGCTAGGTTTCTTAAAGGCTGGTATTGTACATGGAAATTGCACGTTTCAGAAGGTTCATGGGTAATCTCTTAAAATGAATAGAATGAGATATTTAATAGTGGTCTGTACTAATAGTTTCAAGAGCTACTTGTTTGTGAATTCGCACAAAGCTGATGAATGGTCTTTAAGCCTCATCATTAGTTGTTGCTTATGTAGCAGTTTACATAGTGCTGTATAAACATAAGCTAATTGCCATTTCCAAAGTATTGATTAAATTAAATATGTGGTGGAGGAGCTGGAATTAAGCTTCTTAAATACAGTAGTCTGGCTTGTCAGTGGATGATAGTGATGTTAAAATACTTGTTTATTGAAGCTATGAATACATGACAGTTTCAAAACTGAAGAAAATATGTATTTTTCTCCTCTGCCTATCTGCCAGGGATGTGGCACTGGAGATACTCTAATGCCATAAATGCTTTTCCAAGCAGTCCCTCAAGGCAATTACATGAGACAGAAGGTGCTTTATTTTTCAAGTCTCCGTTGTACAATTTGCATTGTAATTTAGTTTGGAAGAATCTTTGAAATTGTAATGTACTTATTATGTTTATCCTAATCAGAACATGTGATCTCTAGAATGGTTCTAGTCAGCTTAGTAAATCTTTTTCAAAGTAGAGTATGTATGTATCTAATATGCATTCTTGACCGTTGTCTTCAAATATATTCAGAGGTCTGTAAATAATATATTTTTTTAGTATTAGTTATGAAATGAAAACTTTAAAACAGTTGGAAGATTCAGACCTGGTATATTTTTCTTTAAAAATTGTTCATTTATAATTTTGATCAGAATAGTCACTAAGTTCAGTATGTGGTGGACTTAGTGTCAAGGCTATAAATGTGAAATAATCATGTGTCTAGCAGTATGATGATTTTTTTTTTTCTATTTCTGAAATCAGATTTTATTTCCTTCAGAGCACTGTGTAAAGGTTTTACACTTTAGGAAAGCACATGAAAACTTGGTAGAGTAGGGAGTTGGTGCATAACAAGGTGTAGGAGCAGGTAGTTCTGCCATATCTTCTAATTTGCAAACCTGCTTGGGAGTGCAAGGCAATAAGATTGGCATGAAGAATAAATACAGATATAAACAAATCACAAAATAGTACTTTGCTTCTTTATAGGTAAAATGCAAATCCTTTAGTATTTCAAAAATCTGTATTCTAAAGTTACTTTTTTCATATATTCTTAATAATAGATTTTATGTTAATCTGAAATGCAGCATATGTCTTTGGTTTACATAATGAATATTCTAAATGCTATTTAATATTTCATTTAATTTGTAATTAGAATCTCTGAAATTTCTAATATTAGTCAAAATAATACATGCAGGATTAGCATTTCCATGTTGATGTTGCTGTAGTGAGTCCAGAGAAGGGCAACTAAGATGGTGAAGACCTAAAGCATAAGCTTTATGAGGAGTGGCTAAAGGAGCTGGGGTTGTTTAGTCTGAAGAGGAGAAGGCCAAAGAGAAAGGAGGTTGTAGAGAGGTGGGTGTTGGTCTCTTCTCACAAGTAACAAGTGATAGGAAAAAAGGAAATGGTCTCAAGCTGTTCCAGAGGAGGTTTAGGTAGGATATTAGGGAGAAATTCTTAACTAAATTGGTTGTCAAGCACTGGAACAGGCTGCCCAGGGAAATGGTTGAAACACTGTCCCCTGATGTGTTTTAATGTCTTGTAGATACGGTGCTTAGTGACATGGTTTAGCAGTGGACTTGGTAGAGTAGGATTAGTGGTTGTACTCCATGATCTTGAAAGTCTTTTCCAACCCAAGTTGTTCTGTGATTCTGTTACAGTATCTTTTACATTGTGATGGCTAAGGTACATAGAGGGAGCCACAGATCGTGCCGTGGTTTGGTTATAATACTGCTTTTTCTGTTGCTTTTCATGTCCAATTTGACATTTTTCTGAAAAACCCAAATGTGAGCTAGTTGAAATGCACATAGAGCTGTTCTGAAGGAGCGTGCTAAAAATGGTCCAGCCTCGTTGTCGTATTTGGAAATCAGGTTAGGAACGGTCATGTTTAGAATACTGTCTTTAGCAACTTGTAGGTGATGCCAAATAAAAAGCATATGCAAACACTGGGGAAAAATTATGGTGTAAAATTATCTGAAATTCCTGATAAAAGTAGGGGGTGGAAAAAAAGGTAGGAAGCACTTCACGGAACTTTTTAGACTGTGTTACTGTAAAACAAAACTAGAATAGGCTGCTGGCAAACGTGAGGTAGTGACACTTCTGCTCCTCTTTTGCTTTTTCTCAAAGAAGTGTTGCTGTGGGATGGATTACACTTTCTCACTTTGATTACACAAACCAGGGTAAAATGTTGTTTTCCGCATAAGCGGAGCACTCAGGAACTCAACTGCTACGTATACCTACAGATAAAGTAACTTGTTATTGAACAACAACAAAACAGTTGTGAGGATGAGGGGGCAGCTCTTCTACAAAAGAGAAGACTGAAGGAGTTCTTAAGACTTACACCATACCAAACATAAAAGTGGGCAGTGGCTAGGTATTTCTTCCCCATAAAAATTACTTTTGCTGAATTTTGGAATAAATTGCTGAATTTGGAACAATAATGGTAACAGTGATGGAAAATACTTTTTAAGTAGCTAGATTAATTTTTTTTTTGAAATTAGTTAACTAGCTACAGGATCAACCTGCTCGAGATTGTGTTATTTTCTGGTTCAGTCCTAGTCGGGCAAGGCACTGTAGAGGCTGTCCCTTTTGGGAGGAATTGTTCTGTTCAGCATGCACGCTGGTGAAGTGTTGGATTTTAAAGAGCCTTCTAGAGTCATTTGGTGAAGTTGTGCTGCCTTTCAGTCTTTCTGGCCACGTTAACTTCTCTCCCATTCTTTGCCTCTGCCCTTAGACACTCCTAACAGCAGGAGGCAAAGGCTTCCTACATACTAATAAATGAAACCTGAGAGCGTTCCTAGGAATCGGTGCTTTATAATTTGTACTCCTAGAGAGGTCCCTGGCAGGCTCTGGGTCCCTACTGCATAACAGTTCCTAAGCATTATCAGAATGCTCCAGGCACTAGGAGTGGTTCGGAGGTTCTGAAAACCTACTGATATACATGTAAGCTGTTCCCCTGCCAGCTGGCTGGAAGGGAGTGAGAACGTTTCTGGGCACAGTTTCATTTCCTAATAGAGCTGTAACCTGAGATTCTTTAGTTTCTCCACCTGTGCTGGCCTCCAACAGTGTTCTCTAGCATACTACTGGATATTTTGGAAATAAATGATGGGAACCCAAATTGACATCTCTTTAACCTTAAAAGAGGAGCAAGTGGAATTTTCATCCACTTTCCATTTATAATTCCCCACAGTAGATGACTCCAGATGAGATCTTCAGTGGTGATTCAATCCTATTTTCATCCCTGATATTGTCAATTCCATCTTAGGTGTTTATTTTCTGTGGCCCTTTTGGTAACAATGTCCTTCAGCGGGAGGTGGGTGCTTTAGATTGTCAGAGACAGATTAGAATAATTTGTTTGGAGGGAGTGGGCCTTCGTGGCTTTTGTTTCCTTAGAACAACAGAGGATCAGAGCTAGAATTTAATCCTAGAATAGAGGAGGTACAAATCTTTATTTACAAATTCAAGTGATGACATTGGTTATAATCTTGATGCTTCGTGTATCGGTTCAATGTCTGTCTGCATGTGAAATATATTTTTCCATGTCTCCATTAGACCTCAAGGGAAATGTGTTAATTTTGCCAAGGTCAAGACTGTTTCTTCCACAAGGCTTCTCGATAGTACGAAGTTTCCACAGTGGTTGGCTCTAGTTGCTGTCGACTCATTACAGAAAATAGCTGGCTACTCTTATTTGGTGATGTAGCTCTTGCAGGACAGCTAAAACATCCAGTGGTTAAAGTACCAAGTTAGCATCTTGAGTCTTTTGGATTGTGTATATTTGAAAGGAAATGTATGTTAAGAGTTTTGTAATTAACTTTTAGGAACTTCCCTTGATAATTTCTCTCTGCCACATGTTTCTGCTGCAGACCAAAAATGACTTTGGAAAATACTCGTCCAACATCTTTCTGTTATTACATTGGTGATAATACTACAAGATGTTATCCATTGTACTCCTGGATGACATCCATGGCGTGCATGTTTCTGTACACCTTCTCCAGTTTCCTTATATTTCATGGCTTTAGTGCTTTCTTAAACAGTCTAGGAGTTTGAGAATAAAGGTAGCCAGAATCTCTGAGGAATCGTCTTTGGCTTTGATATGAAAAACTATTACATGCAGTAATGTCAGATAATACTGCTCTCCTTTTTATATCAGCAGACAATTTGGTGGAAGAGACCTTTCCAGAAAGTAGTTGATCTGATTTGATTCATTAAGCTTCAAATTCATCTCTCTATGTACCAACCTAGTGTTGAGACCCATACAAATTAGGTCAGTTTATGGATTATGTGAGGTTATGGGACAGTACCCTCAGGGCTATCTTTTAGAATGTGAGGTTTCCTAAGGTCAGCTTGTTGTCAGTTCTGCTCCAGAATTCTGCTCATATTATTTCTCTTCGCCTGATCAGGAGCTTTTATTTGTGCTTTGGTCTGGGCTCACCTTCTGCTCAGAGTCACCTGTAAGGTAAGACAAAATGCAGCAATAGTAATCCTTGTGGACAAGGCAATTGTTTCAAGATTGTACAAAAAGCATCAGAATGCTACATTTATTTCCAGAAACTCCTCAATTACAAATGGAGAACTCCTCAGTAAGATGGGATTCTTACCAGTTTACGGTTTCTAAAGAGGGTTTCTGAAGGGTTTATTTGTGATACAGTGCTCAAGGTGAGGACTTCCTCAGCACAGATAAAGCTATATGTTAGTCAGTTATGTGCGAGTACAGCGTGGCCAGCAGGTCAAGGGAGATGATTCTCTCCTTCCACTCCACTCTCCTGAAGCCCTACCTGGAGTACTGTATTCAGCTTTGAGGTTTCCAGCGTAAGAAGTACATGGACCTGTCAGAGTGAGTCCAGAGGAGGGCCACAAAGATGATCAAAGGGCAGGAGCACCTCCTCTATGAAGGAAACCTGGGAAAGTTGGGGTTGCTCAGCCTGGAGAAAACAAGGCTCCAGGGAGACCTTACAGAGGCTTTCCAGTGCCTAAAGGGGGCCTCCAGGAAAGCTGGAGAGGGACTTTTTACAAGGGCATGTAGTGATAGGACAAGGAGTAGTGGCTTTAAATTCAAAGAAGGTAGAGTTAAATTAGATGTCAAGTAGTGGTTCTTCACCATGCAGGTAGTGAGGCACTGGAACAGGTTGCCCAGAGAGGTTGTGGATGCCCCCTCCCTGGAACTGTTCAGGGTTGGATGGGGCTTTGAGCAACCTGGTCTAGTGGAAGGTGTCCCTGCCAGTGCAGAGAGGTTGGAACTAGATGATCTTTTAAGTTCCTTTCCAACCCAAGCCATTCTACGATACAGCTTTGGAGGATAGGCAGTACCAATATGGGCCTCAAAATTACCTTGTGGTATGTTCTGGCATGTTGAAAGTGAGCATACAGTGGCTCACCGTCTGACTTCATCAGGAAAAGCAATGAAAGATAACTAAATTACTTGGGTATAAATTTTGTAGTCAGGTATATCCTTGTTTGGAGAACGAACAGAAATTCCTGCTTCCATCATTTCTGTCTCTGAGCAGAGATGGTGTAGTTCAGACATCTGACAAGATTCAGCTTTCTTCCGTGGAGTATGATAAAAATTCTGGCCATATGAAAATCAACAAAAATCTGCTTAAATTGGTCTCTTTGTATTTTGAAATTTGAGTGTAAAGTATATATTTTTTTTCAGGGCAGTATTCAAAATCATTAATACTTGATTGTGGTTTTACGTGGAGGAGTTTGGAAATTTCCACATGCTATTTATTGGACTAATACTGCACTACATTTACATGTGTTTTGAAGTTTTCAGATGAGAAGTCAAAGATCAAATGCGTGTAGTGGGGAGATTCTTCTGTTTTTTCCCAGACAATTATGTATAAAATTGATAGTGCAGGATCATGTTGTTACTGGCCATGTTGTTTCTCCACTTAAATAAAGACAAAGGGGAGGTACTCAAATTAGCACCGTTTTGGGAATCACATGAAACCCTTTTGTTTAACATTGTCCCAGTCATTCCCTGATTTACAGCAGGAGTTGAGGGAGCTTTGGCCCATTCACTAATACGGTTTAGTGCAGTGTCCAGGTTCCAGGTCATGCACTGCAAGAGGAGTGCAGTCCTCCCAGTCCAGGTCTTAATTGCATCTGGAATTGGAAGCTCACCTCACTAGACACTGCAAAGACTTAACAGAAAGGTCTTGCAGTTGGTAATACAGGTAACACACTATTTGTGTTCAATGCTGCCTTGTTTCTGCTTGAAAAGCTCATGCTTAGGCGTCCTATTTATTTATTGATTCTTCCCTTTTTAAGGACAAAACTTTACTTATTTGGGAGCAATAAGCATTGGTGAAAGTGGATTCTGAGTTGGGCTTTTTTTTTTTTTTTCAAAAGACACTGTCACACATGAATATCTTTAAAGAATCAGTTATTTTACAGGACTATTTCATTAAACATTGCGTCTAGATAGTTGATCGAAGAGGTCTGCTTCACAAAATTCTGCGGATAACATTAAAGACTCTCTGCTTTTTTCACAGAGCGTGTTACAAAGCATGCTTTCTAATCATCGGTATGCTCAAAAGTGTGCTTGAATTGCAGTTTTAGCTTCATTCAAATATTGGATTGAGTTTTCTAGGAAAAAAAAAAATAAAAAATTAAAAGCTGGATAGTATTAAATCTTCCTAATAAGCAAGTCTCTCTTCCACCTAATTTGTGCTTTTGTTGCAGCTAACAAATAATTTGCTGTATGGGTTTTTCTGTACACCATTGATAGAATATATAAGCTTGTCATCCTAGTGTGCTGGAAATGCTACACTCAAATCAAGTGTTCCTTTCTGGTTTTGTATATCCTCACCTGCTCCTCACTGTAAATCATTGAGATGTCAAGAGCAGTGATTAATTAAGCTGCACGTGCAAGTGCTTTTTTTCACCTGTCAAGTAGGAAGAAAACTTACTATAGTGAATTGTCTGATGCTGTTTAATTCATTTCTTTTTATTTCGAGCTCTGAGGTTTGCAGAAATATTTTACAGTCTAATTTTCATTAACATTTCTGTACTGACAGTATGGTGTGTTTTGGGAGCTATGACTATCCCAAATTATCCCACAGGAAGGGTTGTATTTAAGGCTCTGGGAACATAAGTAATGGTGATGCTGCACGTGTTTTTATCTCACACTAGTCAAATGACTTCAAATTGGCATCTTTCTTAACTAAACCAATTACTAGTACGTAACTACCTATGAGTCTTATTTATGTGCATGTATTGTAAGATATATGTAATTTTATTGACATTTGAAAAGCTTGGATGTTTTTCATACTCTTTGGGGCAAACAATGAAATTACATTGTATAGTGATCTTAATCTATTATTAAAAGGTCCTGGAAAGGAAGATTACAAGGTAGATTCAGGTTTTGAATCAGTTTTGCCATTGGTTTAGCAGCGGGTGGGCAGGCAGATGCCTGCTCAGAGTAGAACCTATTGCCATTTTTCACCATTGATAGAGTAGCCTTTCAGAGTCAATGAGCTCTGTCAATGTGAGCTTGTCAAGGCTACAACTTCATAGACCTGAGAGGCGGTTTGAGAGGTCAGCCCTTTTCAGGTTTGCTGTGATGCAAATGAACTTTAATGCTTAAACAACTATTGGAATTTTTATGTCTGCTCCTTGTTCTTTTTTCTTCACAAAGTCATTGACGAGACATTCAGTGCTTTTTAAATTGGAAGTTGCATTGTGCTAAAGACCTAGTACAGATTTACGGAGGGCTGAAAGCAGTTAGATCATGTTCTTTTCATGGTGCGATTAGAATCAAATCGATTTCCCTACAGCCTTCAGCATTCAGATGGCAATTTTAACAAAGCTTGGGGGCTAGACAAGGGACAAAACGACTGAACTGAATGTTAATTACACTCTGCAGCCTTATTTTCTTTTGATTTGGAGCTGACTGGCAACTAAATTAACAAAAGTGTGACCATAACTGCTGCCCTATTTTCATTTAAAAGGAGAGCAGACTCTAAAAGGCTATCTTTACAAAGAAACAAGTGAGGTCTACTGATTATTGTTAAAGGGCACTGTCTTTAAAAACATAATAATAACAATAACCCCAAAAATACTCGATTCCCAGTTGATGTGATAAATTAGTCACTGGCACATCCACCTTCTGATAATTCCTTGACTTGTGCTTTTAAAAATAGAACATAATAAAATAAAAAAAGTGTAATAATTGCTCATGGATAGCAATGATCTAATTTTTAACCACGTGACCACAGTACATGCTTAGATGTGTTTCCCTACAACTGCTTTGGTATTAAACTAGGTGGGAAAATGATGTTTGAAATCCAAGGCGTTAAAATCTGGTGGGAAATGAAGAATTTGTTGTCTAATTTTTTTTGGACATTCTTGTTTCTCATGGCAGCATTTAGTTTGATTTGCTAAGGTTCATTTACAGTACTTTTATTTTGTAGTAATAACAGCAAGATGCTTTCTCATCCTTTCCCCTCACCCCTCTCTGCCTTGTGAGGAAGCTGCAGCTGCACTAAGTTGTATTTGATCCTTGTCATTGCTCCGTCCTTTTGCACCTGCAGCTCTGTTGGTCTCATCTTAACACCTGGCACCATGAATTATCCTCTTTTTATTCATAGTCTGTAGCAAACCCATTTAGAGCTAAGCAGTATATATTCTGGCAATCAAATGACCATAAATGTCAGAATGTATTTCTCAAATGTAAATATAACTGAATAATTATATTCAAAACGTGGTGAAACTTTACAGCACAGAATGTCCTTTAAGACTAACATGCAGAGTCTTAAGAAGCTGTGCAGGACAGATTTCAGGATTCTCTATCTGAAGTGTCAAGTGTGGACAACATAGGCAGGAAAAGCTTTCTTTAGAATCCTGAATACGTGGTTTGTTCTTTGTACAAATCACAGACTTAGTAATACTGTTCTGTGCGATTTACTGTAACTTTCTGCATTTGGTTTTCAGTCCCTAAAATCTGGATATAAAAAGTAGCAAAAAATTCTCTTTTGTGTAAAGTATTGCATATTTGTACTTGACCTACAGCATTGCAAAACAGTTTGTAACATTTGTCTTTTGGGATGCTGACCGTCTTAGAAGCAGGGCATTTAGACCATGATACTGGGGGAGCAGTGTTCCTGCTTTTATGCTTAGATCACTTCAAAATTTTTGCAGTTTTAAAGTTTTACCTGCTATAAGAACCAAAAAGCATGTACAGGAAGAGTTTTTGTTCCAGAGTGGTTGAAGATAGTTATTTGGGTGTCATGAAAAGTTGCTTCTGTTCTAGTTACTATTTAATACCAGAGAAGTTTTGATAGTACTTCAGACCACCCTGTACTCAGTCACTGTCCTGTACCTCTCTCCTTTTCACACAAAAGCAGCTGCAAAACAAAGTTTTTCTAAAACCAGTCAAGAGTAAAATTCTTTCTCATTTGTCTTCCAGACACGAAGATCGATCGAGAAGTTATTAGAATGGGAAAACAATAGGTTATACCACAAGGTGAGTGCCGCAGGGAGCAGCTTCGTACTGTTGGAGTTTGAATTGCACAGTATGGAAACAGATGCTTTTGTTGAACGAAAAATATGAAAGGTGGACAAATGGGCTAGTCTGTGTGCTGCAATAAAATACAGCTCATTTTTCTTCTTTTTCTTTCCTCCTTGTCTAGCTGTGCTTGCATTGGAGACTAAGCAAAAGGAAATGTGAAACGAATAACATGATGGAATATGTAAGTTAAAGGGCTGTTTTGTGAGTTTCTCTATTAAATGATCATTTATTTTGCTTCTGATCTTATTCTTTTCATGATTATTAATCAGTAAAGGTGTCAGGAGCTTAATCGCCTGAGTGCAAGGATTTTCTACGGTTCACAGATGCATGGTTTCATGTGTAGGACTGATTTATAAAGTTATGAATGACTTGAAAACAAGGCTTCACTGTGTTCTGAAAAATAATAAATTAATTGCCAAGATAAAATAGCTTGAACATGTGCTGATGGAGTGTGAAATTTTAGATGCTGTATAAAGAATAACCACAACTTTGGTTACGCAGCAAGTCAGATATGGCTGTTTTATATCATGCTAATCAAGTCTAAAAGTATGGAGGAAGACCTTTCAACTAAGCTGTTGGAGCTTAAGAAACCTTTAGCCTTTTTAGATTTTAACTGCCCCTTACCTCAACTGTCTTGAAAGTATCTTTATCTCCAATGGGTGTCTCTAAAATATTTAGTCAATCTCTGAAGTTTTAAATTGCTTAAATCTTTGGCTGAGACTCCACAATCCCTTCTTGGAAATATACAGTGAGAAATCATGTGCAGTTTGAAATGAATGGTGTCCAGTGTGGGATTTTAGTTTGTTTAGCTTGCAATCTTCCTGCTCTTTTTTGGTGCTGTTTTTATTTCCATTTAAAAAATATCTTGTACATAAAATAAGATGGAATTAAGCTGCTAAAATGTAAGAAACATTAGAATTTGCATATTTTCTTTTAATGCTCTAGAAAGTAGGTGATAGAAAGGGTTAACTTTTAAAAAATAAAGATTAGCCTTTGAGAAATAGCTATTGTATTAGTTGTAACTCATCTGTGATCTTTCATTACATGGTACTTTGTCTGTTCTTTGAAACAGCAAAGCTATCGTGCGTATAAAAATTTCAAAAGTGATTAAATAGTTGGAAATTCTACTGAAAGAATCTCTTTTAGTCTTCCCCTTTGTTTCTGCATTAGATGTTATTTTTAGCCTGAAACATAAGATCTTTAAAATGTGTTTCTTACAGAATAGCTCATGCAGTTCACTGAATAAGTAGACTTTTTGTAACTTCTGTTCTAGAAAACGTTTTGGTTTAGATGTATGAAACGTGACTGAAAATGGAATAAAGTACATTTCAGAAACTGGATTTGAAATTTCATTTGCCTAAATGAAGGAGGTTCTATTTCACTGAAGATTTTGTATTTTCTACAGGAAAACATTTTCACATCCAATATTTTTCAGGCTCAATTGGAGAAAAAAAATCAAAATCAACCCCCCCAAAAAACAACAACCTCACAGTGCTAGCTTATAACCACTGTGGCCCAGCAACACTTGCAGATGAACATTCATTCCATCAAATACAATTTAAAACCAGTAGACTTGTTAACATTAATATATAAGCATGGGCATCTAGTTTTACAGGATAAAGATCCAAGATTTTATTTTCAATTTGTGAAATGTTTTAATATATTATTTCTGGTTATATTGTATGAGAAAATATTTGCAAAACTTCTCCACTAAAAATGAGAAAATGGTAAACTGATTTGCTAGACTTTTAAAACCTGCCCTTAATATTGTATTAATGATTTAATTTTAAATCATAAACACTTATCCTTGCACTTTTTTTGTAAAAAAAAATAAAAAAATAAAATCACACAGGTGATTTAAATTGGACTCTCTTATACCCAAAACATGATGCACTGCCAATTTCAGATTCTAAATCTGCTGTTGTAGATGCTAGACTAAATAGATAAATAAATTAAAGACAAGATAGTCTTACACCTTTGGCATAAACACAGTGTTGTTCCAGCTTTACTTCTGTTTTGAAACCTTCCTGAATATCAGAAGCCCTGATATCTCTGAGGCATGCAGTGGTTGACTCGTTGGTGTTCAATGGGTTTTGAGTTGTTTGTATCACTTGTGAAATTAAGTCACTTCTGAATATCTCTAGAAATAAACTTAAACTCCTGATTTTAATATTCATTATTTCCAAAATGTTTGCCTTAGAAATGAAATCAGAAAATTCTTTTCTGATGTTCAGTGTGCTGCCAGAGATGTTTACTCTCTAAGCAGCCAAATTGAGTTCTCCTTTACAATCAAAACCATTTAGAAATTCTTTTTTACCTTCTTAGAGAAACAAGCTCCCCTTACAAGTAAAATCCTTAGTGATGTTACCAGATGCATTTATTTGTTTATGAATACAGTCATGCTGCTGCGTTATGACTGTCTGAAGAAAGAAAATGCACAAGTGAACCCTTTCTTTAAGCTATTTAAAGTAGGATAAATACTTGGATTGTGTTCTGGAGTGTACCCTACCATGTGCATATAGCTCAGAAACACATAGCTGAGGTTTGATTCGGGACCCTAATAATAATCCTGGAAACACATTAGTGAAGTTTATTGTTAACTCTTTGCAGATTTTGTTAGATATATGGGAGCATTGCAAAGGCTGGTAGACCTTTCTATACAAGTTTTGAACTATAAACCTGATTTGGAATCCTATATTAAGTGGAATAATTTCCAAATAAAGAGAATTGTGTATGTAATGGAAAATTAACTTTGCATGCACTGTGCCTTCTGTGTGCTGTAATGAATACTTTCATCATTTTTTCATAAAAAGTAAATTAATTATGTTGAGCGATTATATAGTAGCTTGTTTCAGTTTGTGTAGGTATGTAAAGGCAAACTTTTCCAATTGCATTTGATTCTATAAGAGTTTTGATTTTTCTGCTCTAAAAAATACCAAACATCACCTTTCTAATGGTGTCCTACCTAAGAAAAGTACAGTGATCTCTGATGGTCATCACAACTTGATGTTCTTTACAAAAAGAAAATTAAATAATAAAAACCTGTGAATTATTATTGTGATAGATAATGGGATTGTCTTCATCTTCCATTTACTATATATTTGTTTTCTTTTTATGCAGGTCATCCTTATAGAATTTTTACCAAAGACACCGATTTTTCGACCAGATTAGCATTTGATTTATTTATAGAGACTTATTCAAGTATGTTGTCTTTCCAATGGTGCCTTGCTTGGTGCTCTCCTGGTGGTGACATAACATTGGTTCTACAGAATCTTGTGGTGTTTTCATTCTTTTTTTGTTTGTTGTTTTCTTTTGTTGTTTGCATTTATTTTTTGTTTTTTTTTTTTTAATAAGAGCATGTTCTAAGTGCATTTGGTCAAACTCTGCAAAGTAATTTCACACAAATGTTAACTGCGACTTAAGTTATTGTTACTTTTACTACTTCTGTTAATGTATCTTGATTTTTCAAAGAGTCTTTTATATGTGTGCGCGCGCACGTGTGTACATATATATTACTATAAATACACAGCTGAAAATGGTATACAAGTGAGCAGGTATTTTTTTTTTATCCCGAAATGATGCAACTGATTGACTGTACATGGTGTAAGTCCTTTGAATCATTCATTTACATGCTGAAGTACCTTCTAAGATCTTCCTAAACTTTTGTCAGTGCTAGGCAATTGTACATGTTTTTGTTTCTTTTTGGGACATTTGCTAGCTTCTTCCAACAAAAGGAGGAGGTGAAGTTCTTGAAACGGGGCTTTTTGGAACCCAAAATGTCATTGCATTAGTAGAAATCTCTGCTTTTCGTGAAGAAGGGCCTGTCAGCTGGTTCTGAAAAAAAATTCTACTTTTAAAGGTTAAAAAAAACCTCCAACAAACAACAAACAAACAGCCAAATAGAGTTACTCTACTCAGACCAGAAGAATTGCTGAGCGAATCTCATGCTTCTCATTAGTAGAACTCAAGATCACAAAAATATTATTGCGGTTTATAATGTAGCTGTTTTAATTTAGCCTAATGCCCTGTATCAACTTAATTCCTACTGTTTACCAGACCTTGTACACAGGGGTGCAGAAGGACTTGTTTTACTGAATCTTACTGTCCAAGAGGAACTTTTCAGGGTTTTTGTTTTGCTTTAAAGCCATATAAGCAGAAAAAAGTTACAGAAATCTTGCACAGTACAGTTCCAGATGCAAATGCAGGTGTCATGTAGTAAAAACAATCAAAGCAGGGTACACTGAGCAGCAGTGTAATTTTAAATGTGTTAGGTAATTATTTATTGCACCCTTGCTTCTGCTCATTTTGGTTTACAAAGCTTATTTTCTGCACAAGACTTTTTTTTTTTTAACTGGGTATATGATGTATGCTTGGGTCAGGCCAGTTGTGTTTTTGTTTCTTCTACTTACTTCTTAGTTGTACATATCTTCACACATAGGGTTTTTTATAATTGCAACTCAACCATATTTTTAAATTTACTTTAGGTATCTAAAATTGCTGTACATGAACATTAATGTAAATTAAGAATATGTTCCTTGTACAGTTGTGGTAGCAAGCAATAATGTGAATATATGAAAAAACAGATATACTCTGCTTAATATTTGTATTAATGAAAAGTTGATACCACTACAAGAATAATCTCTTTTTAATCTTTTAAATACAAGTTTTATTTCAAGGTAATATATTACAGGTACCTTGATGCTGTGAACTATTTTTCTATGTCTTCAAAGTATTTATTCTCTGTAAAATATTCCCTAGTGAGTATTATATTCCTAAATTGTTGATAGTGGGAGTGGTCTAGAAAGTTTTAAGTTTTCTTAAATCCAAGCCTTCTGTATCTGTTCCCAAAACTCATCCTTAGCGCAGTTTTTGTTTGCGGATTCCTGCTGTTTACTTTGAAAATAGCTCAGCTATGCTTTTCATACAAGCCTACAAGTGTGTTTCTTTGATTTGATGGAATATGATTTTTAATTAACTAATACCAGTTTTGTGCTGCCTCACAAAACTTCTGGGTCTCACAACAGCTCCTTTCCAAAGTAACTGGTTATATTTAAAAAAAAAAAAAATCTATTTCAGCCTCTTCTGTAGTACAGATATGGGTCTGCTGTACCCCTCCTCTCACCCAGAAGTATTAGTTATAATCATGGACCAGTTTCAGCCTGAGAGGGAGGCCAGAAGCCTAACACTGATGATGGCAGAGGAGAAGTTGGAATTGAACAGAAATGGTAACTGGTGGTAAATACGGATGACCAGAAATACATGCTGATTTCTTCAATTGCCAGTTTTCAATAAAGTGAATGTTGAGTCATACAGGCCTAGGTTTTATTATCAAAATACTTAGTTGACTGTGTAGACAGGTTTGTGTTATGGGTGCAGCTTTCCACTGGTAGCTCATTATTGTGAAGTGGTATGTTGGATATGGCTTATGATCTGTTCGTGGCACCACCACGCTACTCACCTTAGTTTTCTACCCAATCTTTCCATGCTGTGTTCTACGACACCACAACTACCTTGCCAGCAGCACCCAAACCTACCTACAGTAGAGCTAATTTGAGTATGATGTGCGCTGAAACCAGAGCAGCGTATGGAGTGTGGCTCACAGGTTTACAAAGAGTATCTTGTTAGTAAAGCTTTCACATAAGCTGAAACGCTGGTTAAGATCTTACCTACTTGTATGTGCATCTGCAGTCTTGGTCAGCGGGCATTTCTGTGCTTTAACTTGTGAGAAAGTATGACTTTCTCTTAAGTATTATAGCATAAGGGTCCAAAGTAGTGCTCTGAGCAAATAAAAAGTCAAATCCCTTAGTAAGGAGGCCAGACTAATTGCCTCTTAAAGCATTTCTGACATTTTTCTTATAACAATGTCTCTGATTTATACAACCAGAAAACTTGAGAAACTGTTTGTGTATATATATATAGCTGAGTTTTGCTCAAAAGTGTTACTCTCCCAATGAGGTAGTACGCTCAATAAGAATGTTATAAAGCATTTTCATGCAATCCCTTTTGATTCATTAATGACAGTGATAAAAATTGAACATGTCAGGGACTTTAATCAACTATTTAATGCCTGCAGCAGTCATCAGGATTTTCCTTTTGATGTTGTTTCTAAAATACTGAATCTATTTATTTTTTATGCTAGTGAGAAGACATACAACCCTTTTTTTTTTTTTTTTTGTCCAATCAGCAAAGAATGAAATTGCAACAGCTTGACAGTTTTGAGCAGGCCAGAAGCCATAGTAGGACACAACCTACTCTTCACTAAAATAAATACTGCATTGTACTAACTTGTTCAGCTTCTTGCATTTCAGCAATTCCTACAGATAATCTTACCAATTTCCAGTTTCCTTGAATAGTGAGAGTTAGGTACTGACTTGATATTCACCATTTAACAAATGATGATAATTATATCTGTCTCACCTTTAGCCTGAGAAACTAATGCTAACAGCATCACTGACTTCCTGTGAAAGCTAACTATTATTTTTAGTTATAGTGGTCTTTAATTGGCCAATCAGGATTTCGCTCTTACAGTAATGTAATAGAAATGAATTGTTTTCAATCTTTTAGTGATAGGTTGAAGAAATAATTCCTGAGGGAGGAAGTCTTTGTGTGACCCTCCATGAATTCCGTAGAGCTCATCCGTGGTTAAATAGCTACGATTTGAAGTTTATGCTGGGGTTGGCAAACTTCCCCAGCTATTAAAATGTTTATGGAGATAGGTTACAGAAAGTCAGTAAATTTTTTTGTAATAGCTCAGTAAGAATAACTGTAATAAACTGTGTATGCAAATCCAAAATTTCTTGCAATACTCGGAACCAAGTAGAGTAGATAGTAAAAAAACTTGCACAGTACTTAAATGTAAATTATAATCCTTAAATCGATTAGTTACCTGATACTTTTTTATAAATCTCAAGACCATGGTATTTGAATGTAATACTCTCTCTGAGATACATGCTTACTTAAAAGTTGGGGGTTTTTTTGGTGTTTGTTTTTTGGTTTTTTTTTTCCCTTTCTCTAAAAGTCATTATTCAGCCCTGAAGATTGTAGGGAAGAGCTTTAAAATGCAATCTGTAGCTGCTCAGAAGCCAGAAGGCACAGAAAAAGAACATAGTCTTTATTCTCTTTCCTCCACACACCCCCCCCCCACCCCAAAGTCTTAATTTTAAATCGGTCCCCTTGTTTTGGGAGCCCTAGCTTATGGTTTTTGAGCAGCTGGCAATAATGCAAATTGTCCACCAAAAAAAACCTATTTGAATTCTGAACAATTTAAAGAGATCACTTTAATTGAAGAGGCAAAAGACTTGTTAAGCAGAGAAAATCCCTGGTTCTTTTAAGTTCTCCCAGCACTGCTGTTGAGTAATTAAAAGAAGGATCATGATGACCCTACATTAGGTCAAAATCCAGATGATTTTGCGTAAAGGAAATGCTCAATTAAAGAGGTCTCAGAGCCCCTAATGTCTTGGATTCATAGTAGCAACTTGCTAAGGGTAAGTGGGCTGGCTAGTTTTGTATCCGTGACTAAGATCATTTATGTTGCTTTTCAGCCACTGTGCTTATGAAAAGAAAGCATTTTAGAAATAAGATCTGTATTCACTACTGCTAATTTGCTGTAATTTCTGTGCTTCTTCTCCCTAAAGCCACGTGGCATTTTCATCACAAACAGCTAAGTGTATGATCGTTATAATGCCTTTAATAGCCATATTGTAGGTAGATATATTAACTTCTCAGGGATTAATAAGAAATATGAAAATGGAGTTAATGAGCTGAATGCCTATCTGCATGAAGGCTTACTTTGCAAATGGCACCCTAGAAAACTTTTGATTGTAATATGCATGACCATTATGAATGTTATCAATATACAGCTATGAGAGCTCCCTTTACCCTGTATTATTAGGCTGCTGAATGTCAAAGTATGTTGGCTAAGGATGAATGAAGTGGTTTTTCTCTAATTTGGCCAGAGTGATTATTTCTGATGGTGCTACCTTCTTAATTCCTGCGTTTATTCTTTGTGAGGTTGTCTCTGTAGGCTGGGTGAATTCAGGGGATGCTGCTGTAATAAGAAAACAGTATCATTCTCAAGGAAGTAGAAAACTGTCAAGGGAAGAAATACTCTAGAAGCAAAAAATGCACTGCTGAAAACACACCATGCATTTATTCTCATTAGTTACACGTATCCATACGGGTTGTTTTGTTGGTAACAGTCTTTTGCAGTTCATTTTTTTTTTTTGGACTTCATCATTTTGTACACTGCTGTTTCAGTCAGCATGGGCTGAATTAGAGACTATTTAAAAAAAAATGAGTCCTTACGTAAAACTTCATACGTTAACACTTGTGCTGGTGGTTGTATCTCCACCACATTACACTTGGGTAATATGTCTTTTATAAACAACACTTAATTTTTTTCATGGAAGATGTCCTTTAAAAAAGAAAATCTGCTTCGTTTAGTTCATTAATATTTTATTCAGATCTATTTCCTTGGAAATAAAAATTCATAAATGCTTGACTCCTCAGAACACAACAGACCACTAGGAGAAATTTAGTGAGGCAAGAGATGAAACTCAGGAATCAAGAGAAGCAACACCCAAAAGATGCAATTTGGGAGTTAGATTTGGAATTCTGAGTGTGGTGGAAAATACTTTTGACCCGAGTTACGTAGTTTTCATTAATACTATTTAAAAGCTAGCAATCCGTTTCAGTAATTATGTAGACTGTCTTCATTTCTATTACTTTTACAAGTTTGTTATTCACTTATTTTGGTTATGCCCTAATCGATAGACAATTCTACTATTATGCTGATTTTGAGGTAAGCTTCCTTCTAAACTCAGCATCTCCTCGTTTAAAATATCCAGACCAAAAGGGAATCGCTGATGAGAGCCGCACAGCAAGGACAGAACAGTCTTTGCCTAAACTGGAGCCTGTAATGCACGGCTAATTGTTTCCAAAGAAAATCCTTGATTTGTCCAGACAGCTCCTGTCATGTGACAGTATATCTAAGGCCGAGGGGTAGGATCCAGTTAGGATAATTTAACTCCAGGTAAGTAAGAGAGACTTTTGTAGTTAGCTGTTGCTTTTATGGAGAAGGGAGACGTTGACAAGCGCTCTGTTTTGGAGGGCAGACAGTAGATCTGTTAATGTTCATTGCAACATGCTTTTCCCCTCATGTATAACTTCAGCCTAGAAAGTTGCTTTGTCTTGTGTTGAAAACTAGACTTAGTACTGAGCTGAAGATGATTGTTATTTATTTTTTCCCGTTACAGTGTTTTAGCTTTGTGAACCCTTTTTTTTTTTTTAAATTGTGTTTAGAATTTTTTTAAAAGTCAGATGTCCTGATGCAAACTGATACTTTTAGTGGCTCTATGTTTAAACTGATTTCATCGTACCATTATCAGTATCTCGCTCATCCACTCTCTCTGTTTATCCCTGATCCTGCCGTGCTTGCAACAGACTTTCTAACACGTTCAGATACACAGCGTGTACCTACTTGCTAATATTGTCAATGGGCAGTTTGGTTCAGCAAGATAACAAGGAATGCAGAGCGGTTCCTGAATTGGAAAGCGTTGCTCTCATTCTTGTTTCTGTAGAAGACTTGGACTGTGGCGATCAGAATACAAAGCTTAATTCCAAACATAAATTTGAAAGAGAACGGTAAGCTACAAAACAGCGCCTAAACGGTGCGTGCTACGTTAGTCGTGTGTAATTCTCGTTGCTTTATAAGAGAGTTTGCAGAGAATTGCATTGGATTGTCCGTGCTTGGGAAAAACCTGTTAAACATGCACAGCGGTAACGGTAAATAAATCACTGAAAGGCTGTTATCTTGCAAGAAGGCACGCACAAAAACCAGTATTTTGGACTATGTTAAAAATCCATCGCAGGCAGAAAATGCGCAAGCAATAATTTAACCTAGAACTGGATATTAAGGAAGCTGCTATTTGTAGAGAGGCTTGATGGTAATTTTGCCTGAGTTTGGAAAGATAGGGTTGCTGCGATTTCTACCATTGTAACATTCCTCAAGTCTGGGTTAGAGACTGAAAGCTTAGAGGCCAGTACTGTGTTCACGGGATGCATGGCTTTGGGAGGAGAAGATAGAAAGAAAAGGACTTTTTTTTTAAGGCTGCACAATTGTATATATGCATATTTAAGAGTATTTAACCATGTCTGCTAAATTACTGAAATTAATCTATTGTTGAATTATAGAATAATATTTAATACATCAGCATTGTTGTTTTTTTTCCTGACCTGACCCAGAATTGGAATGGACTCCAATATAAATTTTTTTAAAGCATTTCTTAAGTTGTATGTATTATAAACTAATAAAATAACTCTTAACCTATCTCCTAAGCCTTACTGTTTTTCATCTATTTAGTGTGCTGGGGGGAGGTGGGTAGGTGGTGTAGGGAGAGGAAGAAAAAAAACCAAACAACCCCCAAAACTCAGAAACTTCTGTTTTATGATTCTTTTAATTTCCAGTTGATACTTTTAGTCTAAATTAGGAAAGGATAAAAAGAAAAAGATAAAAAGGTTTGGGGTAATTTAGGTGACTCTGGGACTAGAGTTACCAAATTTAGAGGCATGAGGGCATTGCCTGCCTTAAGTTTTCAAAATGGTTTTTCGTTATGTCTACATCTGGAGTTCTTTAAGCTTTTTCAGACCGTAATGGTAGTAAGATTTATTAGATGTGTTACTGTTATGGTTTAACAGTGATGTTGAAGCTGATTCTATGCTTTTTTTTTTTTAATTTAATAACTTAGTATACTGTCTCAAACAAGATACACTTTCCATCTAGTTAAGGCAAACACCATTTATTCAGACAGGAATAATTCCCATTTAAGTAATTCACACATTTTTAATGCTGGTTAACCAGAACCTTACAAGCAACGACTAACCCTGCGCTCTTCCAGGGCTCTGAGGACGCTCTTGATTCTCATCAGCCAGCTGCTTTTCTCTGTATGAAACGGTTTGCACCTCTGCGGTTAACCGTAGTGGGGAAATCTTAACAGCCTCTTCGTAACATGCGTGTGTAAAATATATATAATCTCTATGCACGTGTGTGTGTTCTCTGCGCCCAAGTATAGAAAGCGCGCGTGGGGAGGGGTGCTCCTGGCAGGCGAGGTGAAGCATTCGGGGTGTTGTAATTTGGGCTTGCAAAGCGGTATGATACAATGTTGCCGAGCAGAAAAGCGCACGATAGATTTAATGTAGCCAATTGTGTACTTTTGAAGAAAAAAAAAAAAAAAAAAAGAGTAACTGTTCAGCGTGAGTTAATTTTGGATTTTTTCAGCATCTCTCTTTTTAGGCTTTGTGCCGCATTCTTCTAGACAAATGCGTATTCCATGTGGGCCACTGTTCTGCTAAATGCTCTCAGTTCTCCTTTTGCAATCAAGATTATGTTGCTAAGGAGATTTTGCTTTTATTGGTGCCATTGATTTGTGTTAATACGTTTTGAATACCTCTCGGTATTCTTCCGCAGACAAGGCCAAAAGAAAAACTTCCCCGAGTTTCCCGATTTACATTACAAATGGAGCGGTGGTGTAATGAAGCCGATATAAAGTGGGCGGTTGAAAGGGAACTAAAGAAGGGGCACTCAAGTGAGAAATGAAGAAATGGGCCGAGCGCGGCCTGCGGGCCGCCTGCGGCCCAGCTGCGGCAGCGGGACCGGGCCGGCGCAGGGGCAGCGGGGACAGCCCCCGCCGCC
>WUAM01000260.1:1591890-1607900 GCA_024336885.1 Actenoides hombroni | reverse complement strand
CTTGCGTTCATAGATGGTTCTACTGAAGACAAGCCCCAGGGGGAGAAATGCCTCCTGTCCTCGTGGACGTGGACAAAGACCTCCCTTAGCTGCTCTCAGTCTTCCATGTTACATGGGTGAGCTCCTGAAGGACTCAAAGTCGTGGTAGCTTTTTATATGAAAATATTATTCTGGGAACACTCACACCAAAAAGGCAAAGAGCATTCCTGTCTTCCAGAATTTGCCGTAACAGAAATCCTCTGGCTGTGGTGATCTAAACCCTGCTCGGTATCAGGATGGTGTGCAGGAGGCCTGGGTCTACATCCCCAAACAAGGTAAAGGAGCTTTTCCTGAGCGATGTCTGTACTTGTAAAGCACCTGGGTGGTTGCACTGCAGGTATTCAGGGATGAGGACTTCTGCTACATGGCCCCGACCCCGGTGTCACATGTTAATGAACAAGCTGGGATAGGAACTGCCTTCAGGCACCTGATTTAGGGTTTGGTTTTCCCCTGACATGGGGACCTAAAGTGTCAGTATCACCCGACTTCTGATCCAAAGGAGCAAACGTGATTTGAAATAGACAGGGCTGTTCTACCTTCTGTGTCGGGACCGGCAGCCTGCTTTTTAGTGTATATTGTGTACTGCAAAAATGTCCCATTGCATCCGTGTAGGCTTGGCTTGCTTCTTCACATTGCTCCGTGTTGTTCAAGCCAGAAGTCTTCATTTTTAGGCTGTTGATCGCATTATATGTAGAATAAACTTTCCTTCTTGATCTCTCACTCTCTGCAGTGTTAAGCCCCTGCCAGTAGGATGGGAGTGCAGGCTTGCTGAATAGATGGGAGGAGTAGAAAAGCTCAGCCTCTTCACTCATTCTCTATGTGACCTTTTGAGGACTCCACGTATTAAATGACTTATTCCTGTTTGTGTGCTTTTGAAGATCTGGATCTTGAGCAGTTATTAAATAAAATGAGAGAAACGCATAAGGACAGCTGTTCTATCCAAATTATGCAAAGATCATTTTAGCAGTGGGTCTTACTCAGGATTTTGTGCTCTTCTGTATTAATTTTGCAGTTCTAAGCAAAATCCTTTATCGTGTTTCAAGAGCACGCGCCCGAACGCATTATCTTTAATATGCTTTTTCATACCTTTTCCAACACGCTCTGTGGAAAGGGCCTGTTTTCATATGAGATAATGAGTTTTGAGGTTAATGAGGATAGGGCCCAGAATTCCTACTGTATTGTGTGCCACTGAGTATACAGTAGAAATAAATGAAGAGAGGCAGACAATGTTTTTAAATCCTTTTTCATTTAGGCATTTTGTTTAGCATTCAGAACACAGCCACATTACATGATTAGCTGATTTTAATGAGTGTCCTCTAATCAGTTAAATGAAAGTGTGTGGAAAAACCTAAAAAGATTATATTTGTGGAGACAGTCTGTTTACATTGTTATACCTCAGCTAAGAGGATACTTGGCATGTGTGATGCATCTAAGAGAAAAATGTGGAAGGCCAAAGAAACCTTGAAGACAATTGGATCCAGCCCCTTCTCCCTCTCCCCACAATGCAAGCTCTGATGACTTAGTATTTTAATTAATGTCAACCCTTACCATCAGTGCTCATGGGAACAATCATTAAACCAACACAAAAACATTTTAAATGGCTGGCAACCTACCAGATACTGAGCTAAGCATTCCCATGGTAGAGTGAACGGATTCATAGCCAATTCTGCACTGGATTAAATACATTCTCTAATAGTACTGTCTCAAAAGGCTGTTATTTTCATACTAAACAATGCAGTATGGTTTCTAAGTTGTTCTATTTTAAAATGTTTTTATATTTACTTCCCAGCACTAGTATCAATGTTATTTATATGGATGTGGTTGAATTTTACTCTTTGTTGTTTCTAAAACTTGGCTATTTTTTTTTTTCCTTCTGTTCCCCCCTTTTTTGGTTTCCTTGCTGCTAAACAAAAAACACTTTTTTTTTTCTCTCTTGGATAATTCACACGATCAAACACAGCCTAAACTAACAATCAGTTTCCTATGTAGCTCTAAAAATTGCTGTCTGAGTGAATTTTTAAAATTGGACAACATATATTTTTGGTATTGTATTACTTTTTGCAAGGTAGGAACTGGGTCACATCTCTAACTATCTAGCAAGTACTCCGCTGTCCTCCCCATTGCAATATTTGCTTGCCAAGTGTACTAAGTGGCCTGATCGTTCTTATTCCTCGAAGGCCTTTTTCCCTCCTCCCATCTTCTGTGTTTGCTGTTTGCTCAAATTGTTTAAACATGGAGCTCAATGACAGGCTATTAGTGCTGACTGGAGCCACACATAATGTGGCCACATGTTGTGTAAGCTTCACAACTTGTCTGCTAATTCGCCTCAGGCCTGACCTGAAATACCCTTGCTATTCTAGCTCTTAGCCCTTCCCCAGCAGAGACAGACACTCATGCTAACTCGTATGACACATTGGTGAGGTCTTGGCTTTGGGGCCAGTTCCTTCCATTGCTTTCTGCTGGAGGTAGTGCCGTGGCAGTCGGCGTGTCTGCCTGAGGAGGAGAAGAGCTGTGTTGTAAGGATGGGGATGAGGATGAGAACTCTCCCCTCTTCTTGCCTGACCCGTTGGGAATGAAAGCCTACTGTTGCAGTGCGTCTGGCAGGCAGTTTGAGAGGTGCTGCTCTCCTCTGCCTGTGGCTCCCTGGGGAAAAGACCATTTCCAGAGGAAGTCCATGAGCTACAGGGAAGTAACACAGCAGGGGAAGCCCAGGCTGGCAAGCAGAGTGTGTTCTCCCTTTCGTTTTTGTCATCGGGTCTCTGGTGCCACTGTGATGGAAAGGAGGGACATTTTCGTTAAGTGGGGAAAAAAATAAAGGGCAACCCACTTAGGGAGAAGATGAGGATAATGAAATACATACTGAGGTGCTCAGAGAACGTACTTGTTAGAAGACATGTTTATTGGAGAGAAAATAAATGAACCTGGAAGGATCTGAGCAGTAGAAAGTGAAAAGATCAATGCAGTTGCGTAGCACTTGTATCTAAAAAATAAATTAATTGGAGAAATGGATTTCTGATCATGATGTTGATTGATTAGGAAGAAGGGTGCATGGTAGATTGGGCTATAGAATTCATGGGTTGATACGACTGATCAGAGAATGGAAATAAATAGAGAAAACCTTAGAAAGACCATGGAAACCCCAGCAACAGTGTTAAAACGACTGTAAAGCCAAGAACAGACTAGAAAAGGGGACCAATAAAGTTCTTGGAGGGTGGAATTTATGAGAATATGGAAAAGTAAAGTTTAGCAAACATTAGCGAATTATGAGCAAGGGAAGACAAACAGTACAGAAAGAAAAAGTAACGGAGGAAATTGTGAATACCGGGAGGGTAAGAATTTAGAGGTGGAAAGGGCAGAGTTATGTGAATTAAAACCACGAGGGGAAAAAGCCAAGGTGGTAACAGGGAAAAGAAAAAAAAAAAAGAGCAGGAAGAGTATACACACAATGTACAGTCTGTGAACAGTCTCTTTATGAATGCCTTTAAACCTTCTAAAATGTGGACAGCTTTGGAAACACCAAAACCCATGGTCATTAGCTCTGTTTCACTGTATTCATCTTCATCATGTAAGATGAAAAATTGGGAAGCTCCTTACCGTGCCCATTTCGTGAATGCACTTTCACAACCATGAGGGTTTTAACTTATGGGAAGAACACTTGCCCCGTTTTCTTCTTCTTTCTGCATCCTGTCATCCTGAAACATTTCCAGTGTTCAGTCCCCCATCAGTCTCAGAGATCAAGACCCATAACACCGTCTTCTGCTGTGTTATTAGATCCTCGTCAAGCTTTTCCTCATTCACAGCCTGAATTCCTTGACACAGGGAGATATGAGTAGCAAGGGAGGCTGCATTTTATAAGTAATAAGCTGCTGCAAACTTCTTTCCCCATAAAACTGTGATTTTTTTTTTTCCTGAAGATGAAGAGTTGTTTTTAGAAGCACTGTAATGATCTACATTTTTTTTGTTTTGCTTTGTTTTGCTTTTCAGTTCAGTTTATGACCCATATTACAAATGTAGGCTGTAAAACCTTCAGTTGCTACAATGTCCAGAAAGTCTCTGGCAAAGTCATCATCTGTTTCATAAAGGTGAAATTTGCTGCAGACAGATGAATCGAGTTTCTCTAGCTGAGGCATATAATTAGACCAACAGAATTTTCATGCAAATTCCTCCCCTAGGAATAATGAACAAATATAGGGAATTTAGTATGCCATGCCAGACCACGGGCTAAGGACAGATGTTCAAAGGATCTATTAAAAATTGAAACCAGGCAGCTAAAAACAATTTAAAGTTGATGTAACCAAGTCTGTGTCAAAGATCTTGTCTTTTCTTGGAGTGCACGTATGAAGTGTGCAGTGCTCTAGCTTACATGGCAAATAGGTGTTCTTATTTATATAGTAAAGATTATTTATATAGTAAAGCTTAAAAGTTCAAATAAGGATAGTCAGCTTGTTTTCCTGTGTGCTGTACAAATACATGTGCTAGAGATGGACCTTGTTTCAAAGAACGTGCAAGTAGTTCAAGTAAGAGAGGCAAACAGGAAAGCTAAATACAAGCAAAGTATCTTGTTAGTTCCCTTAGAAATAATGGTGCTTCTCCATCATTTCCCTCTACTCATTTCAACCATGCCAAAGCTCATCCTGCCTGTCACTGCTATTGCATACCAAGCATCCTCTGTCACCCCCACAGCAAGGATTTACTTGGGGGGGAGGCGTGTGTTAATCAACAGGATTCTTCTGTTTTGTTTTGGGTTTGTGGGGTTGGTTTGTTGTTTTTTTTTTTTCATTCTGAGAAGGGATTGTCTTTCTCAGGTCTGGTATGAATAAAAAGAAAGAGTAAAACCAGCATAGCTGACACAAAAATCTCATGACAATTTGGTTTTCTTCCCAAAAGGCGAGGCGTCTCACTCCTGAAAAGTTTTGCTGCTGTCTAGCAGCGTATAGATGTCTTGCTTTTCCCCATTCAGGTTAGTTGAATGTTAAAACTGATTTTCAAAGATTCTTTTTCTTTCACCCTAGTCAGCAGAGAACTGACTCAGCATCCCGACAACAATGCATTTAGAGCAGGCATTAGTTTTGAAAATGTTGTTTCAACTCTGTGAGAGACCATGGCAACAAAGATAGGATGAAGACCTTTGAAGAAACCTTTGAATGCTGTTTAGAAGAAGGAGAATGGATAGGAAAACAGAGGGAAAGAGAGTAGGATTCATTTGCTTCTTAGTGATGCTACCATTTTAAGGGGCAGTACTAATTCCTATAATAGATTTCACTCCTGGGCAAAGAATGCTACCGAAAAGCCCCGAATGAGTGCCACTTCCCATTGAGATAATGTCTAGGGTTGTAGCGAGGGTTTTTTTCTCCTCTGTTTGTTTTGACAAGTAGATTCTTTTGCTTTATCTCTCTTAAACAAGAGAAGTTTTAAGGCTTAAAGATTTGAGCCCTCTGAGAAATCAAAACTTCAGTCTTTGAGATTGCGCTAAGTATATTTACTCAAGATTTATGACAAATCCCACAGAAGTAAGGAGAATGCTTAATACAATTCAAATAGGCTGGAACTTACCATCTAAATAAGGACTAATCTACTGCCTGCCTGTGCTTCCCTAGGAAGGGACACCACCACTCCCAGTGTAAAACAAAAGAGGACTTTAGGGAAATAGAAAGTCTGAAAATCCTCATAGTCTATTCATGGGTTGTCTCCTTTTAACTGACATTTCAAAAGTTATGCCCGCTCATGACAAATGCACTTTTCAGGTTTTGCAAGTTTCATTCTTTTTATGATTTTCAGTCTGTGCTAAGAAAATCCTATAATACTTTATCTTGCTCTAGCTATAAACATGGAAGAATTTTGATCAAAGGAGACTATTTTAACAGCTGTCTTTCAAGGCAACATGTGCAGCTCTCTTGGCAGTCCCAGCTAGTAAGGGCTGAAGCAAACAGAAGTCTTTGCAAAGTCTTTACATGTTTGAGGTGTCAAAAATATTGAATATATTGCCTTTGCTTAGTCCTTTATGGGATCTCAAAGCCATGGTCAGGCAATAAAAAAGCCCTGCAGCAGGAACCCTTAATTTAGTTCAAAGAGATCAGAATGATTGCTTTTGTGTTTGGTTTTTATTTTGGTGGGGTTTTTTTGGTTTGGTTTTTTTTTTTAATTTTTTTTTTTTAGTATTCATAATCTGCCTTATCCAGGTATTTGTCAGCAGAAATAGAATTTTATTTTCTTGGATAAATATGGTCTGGGATTAGTTACGGGAGAAAGGGAAGGACTGTTGCTCTTTTTGCCAAAAGGGAGAAGAGAGACTCCCCTCCCATTACCTTTTCACAGCCAGGGAAATGAACACTTCTATTATGCTGGACAATGAGGAGCAGAAGTAGCAGGTGGTGAGTGCTACTAATCAGGAAGTTAAGTAATAGCCATACTTGAGCACTTTCTAAAGGATTACTTTTTCTAGGAAGATTTGTCCCCTATCTGGGCACCACTGGAAAGAAAACAGAGGGAGAAAGGTGAAAAGATGGCTATTAGTTACAGATTTTCCATCCCCTCCCCAGCTCCACACACACATACACAGCACTGCCTGCTGCCCTCCCTTTACTGCCCCAACCTGTTCAAATGTCTCCAGCAGACAACTGATAAACCCACAAGAATAGGTCCTTCACTTAATCTTGTCCCAGTTCCTACTTTCCTGCTTAGAGAAAGGCCAGCCTTTGCTTTGGCACACTGTCTGCTGTCCCTGCAAGCTGTTGCTTGGTTGACCAAAAGGAACGTTGACTCTTCTGGAGCAGGCTTTTAAATCTAAGTCTTCTACTTGTAGCAGAACTTCTTGGCAGGGAAGGTAAAGGAAGCTATTATTGCCATTTTTACTCCGGGAATGATTTATTATCTGACAGATGCCAGTAAAGAGGCCAAGATTTGCCAGAAAGATGTAATCATATGTCCCAGACTCTTCTCTGTAAGATGCTAAATCTCCTACATGAAAAAAGTCACAGCATCACAGAATGGTTTGGGTTGGAAGTGATCTTCAATAAGTCTCTGGTCCAACCTGTCTGCCATGGGCAGTGACCTCTTTCACTAGATGGGGTTGCTCAAAGACCCATCCAACCTGACTGAATACTTCCAATGATGGGGCATTCACAATGTCTCTGGGCTGCCCATTCCAGTGTCTCTCCACCCTCATAAAAAATGTCTTCCTTATATCCTATCTGAATATACCTTCTTTGAGGATGGTCCCACTGAAAACCACATCTTGTTGGCTTCTTCGGTGAGGACATGGAGGAGTTTTCCAAATCCTCAGATAGGTCACAGTTTGAGTGACATTGTTACAAACCTTTAGTTTTTCTGTCTTTCACACCTTTTTCTGATTCTGAGTCAACAATGACATATCACCCAGACATGCAGATGCAAAGGTAGATAAAATTTGATATACGAATCCAAGCCCTGGAACTGCAGAAGTCATGACCCTCATCAATCTCCTAACATCTCAGAGGCTGCCCTCAGGACTCAGGGGGGCATTAGGACCCCAAGGTACTTTGCTGACCCAGGACCCAGCAGCTGTCCTGTTAAGTTCACTGCTTTTCATGCAGGGAGAAGGGTAAGTGATAGACACAAAGTGATACAGAACTGCCTCACATCGTGCCAAGGAGACACTGGCTTGCATATCTTTTGATGCCACCTTGAATTTGTCCTCAGCTCAAAGCTACCTCAACAGTGTTTGGTAGTTGTGGGGTGGGTTTTTTTGTTTGGTTTGTTTGTTTGTTTGTCTGTTTTGGGATATCTTTTTAGACTATGCTATGCAGGGCTGATATTTTTAAAGTTTTGGATCAATGTGTAGCATGTCATTCCTTCATGTTATGACCTGCAGTTTTCCAGGTCTCCCTTCTGGACTAATGTGATTAATACAAATGAGGTATGACCTCTGGACCTCGCTATACTGTCAGCATGTCCTGGAAGCATGAAAGAATATCCTAAAGATCACCAAGTACAGAGTCCTCTGAATTTGCCACAACTCCATGACAAAACCTTCTTTTAAACACTGTTTGCTCCAGCCATTTCAGTACCAGTGTTTGCTTTCTTATCTGTTGACATGGTGGCTTAGCTTCCTCAGAACATTTTTGTCTGAAAGATCATTATTTTCTTTTCCAAGTGTCCCATGAACAGACCAATTGTACTTCATCAATTTTAAATTTTGACCGTCTGCCAATTGCTTTCAAATCTAAAGCCAATCAAAATTTAAGGAGATTCAGAAAACAGTGAAAGAGGAGCACATCCACTTCAAAAAGGTTACCCAACTGTTTGTTGTTGCTGTTTCATTTTGTCTCAGGCTTTATAATGATGGCTTTCAGTCTCTTGGCTCTGTTTATGTGTCCTTGTTTAAAAGTCAGGGCTGTGCCTGCCCTTCCCCAGGCTACAGGCACACAAGTGGGCTGCTGTGTGGTTCATCATTCCCATTTGAGCCTCTGATGACTCCAGAGTCCAGTCTGATGAAGAAAAATGCCAAGAAAAACGCCTTCTGCATTTATGTGGAGGGACTTCTCTTTCACAGCTGCTGATTATGATAAATAACGTGGCTTGGAAACACCATATAATATCTGTGGGTTTTTATGGGTGTCTAATTTTGCTTGATTTAACAGACTACAGATAAGCCTGAGAGTTGGTTACAGATATTTTATGGGTAAGACTAACCTAGCTGCATGCCAGGGAACTAATAAATGCTCTTATTACCTAGAATAACTAAGGCCCCATGCTGCTTAGTTTCTCAGGACTGTAATAATTCATGCTGTCATCAATATGATCCTAGAAGGAGGAATTTGATGAAGTTTTCTTCTAAAAATTGGAAACTTCAACGGAAATTCTAAGAAACGATACAAAAACCTACTGCTGTATCTTGGGTTTTCAGGCCATTCTGCTTTACTGGCCTCAGGGTCTATATCTTTTGAGGCCACTGCCTGCACGAGCAGACCTGCTGACCTCCATGCTCATAAGGAAATGTTGTACCAATAGGAGGTAGGGGCAGGTGGCTTTCCACTTTATGATGACACCCTGATTTTTCTGCTCTCCTGTATTGGCATCCTACTGAGAATTTGAAAAATGAGTGCTTCAATGAAGTGATTTGTGGTTGTTTTTTATTATCCAAACTAAGACAAAAATGTTTCATTTGGACAGCTTCAATTTTTTGAAAGCTGCTAGTCTTGGTACTTGTGATTGCTTTGTTATATACTGAACACATTAGTGCTATTCACTCAAGACAGAAAACTAGAAAAAATACTGGGTTTTGAAGGTTTAAAGTTACTTTTCTGTTCCCATCAACAACAGAAACAGTTTGGAAGGTATTTTGTCTGTAGAGGAAAAAAAAACCAAACTGTAAAATGGAGTTGGTGCTTATGTAAATGTAAGCCAGGCGTTTGCCATATTCTTTAAGTTGAATGACAGAGTTTTGCAACAGACAAAAGACTAACATTACTATTGGTTTACTAATGACCAGTACAGATAATGAATGCTGCCGTTACTACAGTAGTCGAATGTGACAACACATACTTACGGGGTTCCTTGCTGGGGTCATGGGAAATAAAAAATAACTAAGGCAAAGGGGTTCACTCTCTGCTCCGTGTGTTTGGATAGTGACAAGGCAAAAAGAGCACTAGGAAACAGTCTCAGCTCTGGTAAGTCAGGTTTTGTACACCAAAGGCGGGCATGTGTGCTGAAAGAGTGGACTCAAAGTGAAAAACTGCTTGTCAGAAATTGGCCGTAAGACTGCATCTGTGTCCTTTGGGGAAGGAAAGAAAAGCCACATCCCACTGCTTTTCTTCTGCCAAACTTAAAATGAGAAATGTTGCTCAGGTGCCAGTGTCTAGAGGAGGATTTCCAGGCTGTGAATCTCAGCCTCAGAAAGAAGAGATGAACTCAAGGTGCAAGGTAGAGCCTGTGTCTTAGAGAGGGCTGAATTGCAACCATATTTCTCTCTCTGGCGTTCCCAGGGTGTTGTCCTCAGCTTCTCTCCAGTCAGTGTGCTGACAGTTGCAAGTTCCATTCAGGTATTCCTAACTCTCCTTTTACAATGTGTTACATTATTTTATGCAGGAACTATGGTGTCTGACTCAGGAATTTAACTCTGGAAAACATAAGCTCAAAGTTATGAGTGGCAATGAAAAACATAACCCTTATGGTTCAGGCTATGAGCCAAGGTAGATCTGCTGTGACTGTACATGGTTCATTTTCCTAGGAAATCAGCCTAACTCTCCTTATTTTTTCTTAGTCCTGAGAAAATTTAAAAGAGAAATAGTGGAGGAGTACAAAATACCTAGCAAAATGAAGGACATGTAGTTAGTTATAGTTTAGTTAGTTAGTGTATTATAGTATAAAAAAATGAAATATGAATGATCACTAAGTGTCTCCTAAGTATTTCTGTATTTCAGCTGATAGTTTGTGGGATGCAATTTTGAAGTGTTAATGTGAAAAGGTGACTGAAGTTATAACATGTTTAAGATGGTGATTTATGTAAGTCTAACAACCACCCAGAAGTAGACAACTTCTTCATGGAGTTAATGGACCTCTATTAGGGGTAAGGAAGGATGTCTTTCTCTTCATGAAGCTTTGTGTAACGTGAACAGATTTTGTATAGACAAGGCAGACTGCTGGAGAAACAGAAAGGTTGGGTTCGTTTTCTTTGGAAGGGTCAGTTTTAGCCCGCCTCAGACAGAAACCAACTGGATTGTTTGGGCCCTTGCTCACTTATTTCACTGCTGGGGTTCTGTGCTCTTGCCCTCCTAGGTGAGCTCTTGTGTTCCCTTCCCTGTTGCTGTGTCTCAGGCTGTTGATAACATCATTAAGCACAATAACACCGTTTAGAAAAAATAGCAGTGAAGTACCAATTGCAGCAAAAATCAGATATGAATCTGCAATGTTCCCAGCAGTGCTGGGCTCTTGTCTAACTGCATTGCCAAGCTAACCCATAAGACATAGCTTTTAAGTTTTAACTGCAAGGCTATTTTTAATCAATATTCAGTGTATCCTTGTTAAATAGCGTTTAGCAATACTTCCTGGGAAAGTATCTACCCTCTAAAATAACTTTATATGAATAGTAACTATATGAGAAATCTTAGCCCGCTTTTACTTTTGTGTGAAGTACAAAATATACTTTTGGGTGTTGTTTGGGTAGTTATGAGCATGGCATATCTGATGGTGATGTATGATGAGGCAAGCTCTCATTAACATCCACACATTAAGAAATAAATATGTGAATCCTACACCCACAACCTGAATTGAAGTTAAAGGTTGCTGGCCTGCATGGACCACCAGTATCATCTAAAGAAGAAAAAAACAAACAAATGTTTAAGCCGTTGAGCTTCCCACCCACGCTTCCACTCATTAGTTCCACTCAGCCTGTACTGACGCTGCAGTTGTGCATCAGTAGTGTGCTATGACCATCTGGCTAACCCCAGGAAGACATGTGGGCAGCTTATCTTCAAAGATGAATACTGGCTTTTAGCAACAGCACTAACAGCTATATCAAGCCAAAGAATGGAAAATAGATCTCCGAAGTTCATCTTCTTCCATAAAGGACTGAATGACCTGGGTTTGATGGTAAAGTTTTAAATGAAGGCACTTGGTCAGATTTGCATGCACTTCCCCGTCTCTTTGTAAAATGTGCTATACAGCTGATTATAGTTAAAGAGTGTCAATTGTGGTATGAATCTACGGGATATAATAGCAGATGGATATTTTTTCTTTGCCTGGTGGAGCTGAGGAATAGTCTATGGAGATAAAAGATGGGAAAGTTACCCATAACAGTTCATATGATCATTAGCTTTCCTCTTCCTAATAAGCACTATATAATTACTGTGAGCTGTTTGAATCTTTTTTTGTTGTTTTTATTTTTTTTTGGAGATGTCTCCTTGAACTCTTGCAGAAGTACATCTACAGCAATTTAGGAAATAGTTTTGTACAGAGAGGTAGAATATTTTTATTTCAGATCAAGGCCATGTATCCCATCCAGCAATGAGAAGTGTTCCATTGCTTCCTGGATTGCTCAGCGTCTTCACTTTCTGCTTACCTGTTGTGAAACTAATGCGTTCCAGAAAGGACAGAGTTACTTGAGCATGTGAATTCCTACAGGGAATACGAGGGTGAAGTACTTTTTAATCGTTTTGACTCTACAAATGATGCAAAACCAAGTGCATGGAGAAAAGACTTACATATTGGGAAGTGTGCTGCTTCATTCATCACCCTAAGAATGAATCATGAATCACACATACAAACTGAGATTTGATTCTTTCTGCCTCTTGGCCTTGATATTATTTTTCCCCATTCATTTTATGTGAAACAGGAAATCACTTGTCTTCTCCCTTAAGAGAGCACCTTCATGTCATCTGCTTTGTTAAATGATTCCATAAGATTAATTCTCCTTATGAAAGTGCAGCCACAATAAAAACTCTGAATACATACTTACAACTAGCAAAGAATATGGATCATGCAGAATAGTAGCATTTAAAATAAAAGGAAAAATGCTTCTTGCTTTTTAAAGGGGAACCCCACTGTTACCTGCATATATATGACTGGTGTCATATGGTCCTGAATGGATCATAGTGCTGTGAGCTCACAGTGGTTTTACAATTACCTGGTCAGCCACCCTACAGAAGTGTACATGAAAATATATAAATGTTCTTTGTACAAGTGATATTCCCGATAACACACTTGCAAATAGGTCATTATACAGGCAAGGTCACTCCCCGCGCATAACTAAGAGACAGAAAAGAAGATGAACATTCACGATACTTTGCTAAGCAATTCTTTTCATCTCAACCTTCTCCCTTTCTTCTAAGCTCCATTATTAGCTATACACATGGCAACTACAGATATATGACTGTGTGCTAGGAAGATAAAGGGCAGGTGGAAAAAATTCCTCTGATCTTTTCTTATCCCCCCATCTGCAGGGTGCCCTAGAAGAAGCAGATAGAATAAACAAAATACACAGATCCACCTCCAGACTAGCTTTCTGCAGTCGTGACTATTATCAGGCTCTCGTTGGTGTTTCCCAAAGAAACCATGCCTGGTTCACACGGCCAAATTTGGCATCTTCTGCTTTGATAACACACTTCTTTTTGTTAAACTGACAGCACTCTACCTCAGCCCTTCAGTAGCTAGCCACAAGGCCTTTTAGACCGATTGCCCAACTGTCATACTGACAGCCTTTTAACTCTACACCTTCCTCCAGCATCACTTGCTCTTCCACCAAACCTCCTTCATTGTGTAAGATCCTAAGACCCTCCCTCTTCTTATTTGCTTTGTAAAGATGAACCGGGAACTGAACCCAGCTGCTCCTTGTTTCTGAGGTAACTGCCGGCATTGCTACAGCTGCTTTGGGGATGGGCTGAGGTTGCAGCTGGTGGTGGTTGTTTTTTTCTCCCCTGTGCTCAGTTTCTGACCTCCTACACTGGTACCTATTAGCCAAGCAATGAGTGTTTTACTGATGATGTGAAAATTCCTTCATCCTAAGCGCCACATCTTTTTCAGAAAGCGGGATGGGATTCATCACATCTGCAGCAGAAAAGGTAACAGATTAAGGGCTGGGTTTTATCGTGAGGTGTACAGGCTAACCTGTAACCAGGCAAACAGGGCATGTTCCTTCAGGAGGTTAACTTGCAAGCATTTATATTATGTCAATTTGCTTTAGCAAGCTTTTGGTCATCATGTAGAAACAGAAAAGGCGACTGAATTTTTATCTGAATAACACTGGAGAAATTGCTCCCTGATTAGCAATATGTGCTGTATGGTTTTTATTGCATAAACTATGAGTAGAAAGAGCTACATCAAAATGGCAGAGTCAAATAGTCAAAAGATTGACTTAAAATTGCCTACTTTGGCTTCCAAGTGCATACTTGCTGTGGTGCTCTCTAGTGATTTATGATTACCTACTGTTTATTTTCTAGTTCATTCTTGCTCAGAACACTTTAAGAAAACCCCACAAGCTTTAAGCTCTTTAGTATGAAATCTTGTTTCCTGTCAGAGCTGTAGAGTAGAGACAAAGTCTGGTGTTCCCAGTAATATCCAATACCTTTGACTGTATGACTACCTCTGCTCTTGCACTTCTCTCACTTGGGACAGCTACTTTAGCATGGGGTTCTGCTCCACTGCCAGAAAGTGCATCCCAGGCACTAGAAGGAGGCCAGGATCCTGTGGATTAAAAATCAAGACTGTCAATATAGATTGAGTGCAACAGGCACATTAAGGCTTCTAAATGATTCTGTATTAGAAACAGCTTCTGCTATACCTATTTAGAACATGAACAAATCAGTTGTATGGCTCTGTATCCTTGCTCAGTGGAAATCTTGTCCAGGCTGCAGGATGCTGCAGGGATGGTTATCCAGAACCATGTGTACATTTGCAGCTGCAACTGAGAAGTGGCTTTGGTTTGAGAGAGTTATTGAATACCAAAATAAAGAGCTGCCACTGCCTGTTTTGTGAAAGACCCACGTGCCACATTTAATCACAAATACAAAGGAGCAATGGAAGTTGGAAAGGTGCGTTAAAGACGTGGTTGCCTCCTTTTGTGTGTTGACTGAAAGGTGTTTGATACACTCAGTTTTTATGCTGTTGATAGGACAGAGATGGTCATGGGTTTAAATACCACTACAGGGCCAGCTGACTGCTAATTCTACCAGTTTGAAAAGTAAACCTTGCAAGTGAATTGCAGCAAGTTTACTGAAAAATTCCGATAAGGTTTTTTTTTTTTCTTTGAAAACACCCAAGTCCCTCATCTTGTGGCTTTTTAATTTTTTTTGTCTTTTAATACCTCTGTATATTGGAGTGTCTACTTTGGAAAAGAGTAGGATAAAATGTGTGTTCATACAGGAAGTCACAACATAGCCTACGTACAAGTATTTTATCTTAAACACTGAGTAGTAAGATAATACTTTGAGTAACTAGGTAAGTCCCACCAGCTTTCTATACATGGACTTATATGTCCTTGGAAAGGAATATTTTCTGCAGGTCCCTTAAGTAGCTTGTGGCTGTGTAATTTCATCTTTTCTTCTCACAATGGAATGCAAAATTGGTATTGGACTCCTGACATTTATTGCACTGACTTATTGATACCTTTTTGTAATAGAAGCTTTTCCAGGAGCAGCACTTGTGTAGGCTGAAGCATTTTTTGAAATTATAGCAACTATCTGATTTTGTACATTGGTCTAGAAATGGTCTGACTAGTGGTGTGGGTAGGTGCCTTACCCTTCTTTATTAGAGGAAAAAAAGGAGTATGTACTGCCTGGTTTTAGGATGACATTTTTTTTAACTTTCACATCCCTGAGAGTATGTTTTATTTTTCCCCAATAATTGTGAACATAGCCTAGTAGCATTTTTAGTCGCTGTCTGTGACCTCACTGCTTTGTAATACTTTAAAAGATAAAGGAAAAAAGAATTCTTCAGTAGTCAAATGAGTCTTTTCTATGAAGGAAATCTATGAAAAAACACTTCGATTTCTGGATTGTTTAAACATAACTTGGTCATTTATCTATTTAAGTTGGTGCAAACCAATGGAAATCTCACTGCAGTATATATATATGTATCTAGGTCACAGCATAATTTAGAGCTCAAGTTTCTCTTCTAGTTAATTATTTTTAAAGACTTTAGCTAGTTGAAGGTCCTAGAGGTTACTTTTCAAAGTATGTTTTAATGGTTTTGCTTTACACTGTTTGAAACTTTACCCAGTAAGAGTCAATACCGCAAAAAGATTGTATATTAGTCTTACCTATAAGCACAGGGTAAAGTAAATCCATAGGGATATCTACTGCAACTTGTCATGTACCATCCATGACTGTGTGAATTACATTGTTTGAAGTAAAAGGCTTCCTTTCTCCAGCCATATGCCTCTGTATACATTAAACAAATTCACCACTAGGAAGAGTGGTGTAGAAGCTGGAGCATAGGAGGTTTCAGGTAAACATAAGGAAAAACTTTTTCACAGTGAGGGTGACAGAGCACTGGAACAG
>WUAM01000260.1:1546543-1591790 GCA_024336885.1 Actenoides hombroni | reverse complement strand
GGCAGGGGGGTTGGACTAGATGATCTTTCGAGCTCCCTTCCAAACCCTAACTTTCTGTGATTCTGTGAAGAGAAGGGAATTAATTTCCGATATCAAAACATGAGTAGTTATGCTCTCAAGCACAGTGTGCATCTCACTAGTAATTCTTAGGTAAATGTCTACTTGAGAATATTGCAGAAAAAGGCCCTTAAAAAACAAAACAAAACCAAAACACAAACCTGCAAAAAAAACCCCCCACCAATCAACCAAACACAAAACCCCTCCAAAAAACCAACCCAACTGTGAAAATGTACTCAGATTCTCCTATTTTTGAAATAAATTACTTCCATGTGTGTCAAGAACCATTTCTAGGTGGACCTCCTGAAATTATTCCAGTATAATTCACGTCCAACTTGTATAGTACATTAAAGATAACTCATCTGCTAGTATATGTCCAAACCGACCCAAAATTGCACATTCAGGACTACTTTATAAGGAAAACTTGGTTGAGCAAAGGGAGACAGATGTTTCCTGCCTAGTAACATGAAGCGAGTTAGAGTGTTGGAAAGCCAGCTATAAGTTAGAGGAAGGCCATCCAGGATTGCAGTTGCTATGATATTGTCCCCAAGCAGCTTCAGGACTAAAGATTTTGATTTTTTAGCAACTTTAGGAGGGGGCCAGCACCCACTGTAGATGCAATTGCAAAAGCAGAATGGGAGAGGGGAGATGAGGATTAGTAGGTCAGGAGTCAGCAGTGGGTGACTTCGATGACATGGAAATTTTGGTCTCAGCTTGTGTCAGTCCTCGGGGGTGCCCACTTCACCAGACAGTGGTATGGGCTCTCGGGTGGCACTGTAGCTTCAAGCACAGTGGCTCGGGTACCTGTGCTGTCCGGATGCTGTGTTGTGGTAGCTTGCCAGCTGCCAGTACCTCGGTCAGCTTATTTCAGGTTGCATTGCCTAACTCTCCCTCTCTGGAGGTGTACTGAAAGTTCTTGAAAATTCAGACCAAGGAGTTTTATGTTCACAGAAACAATGTAAGAAGCTAAGGAAGAAAAAAAAGAAAAAAAGGCAAAAGGCCACCTGTTTCTCCAAAATACAAGGCAGCTGTGACCTCTCTCTGACTACAGGTTTTCTTCTGCATAGAGTCCCTTCTTTGTAGTCTAGTCTTTCTCTCAAGGCCACTTCTGCTGCTCCTCTACTGCTGTTAATATCCCGTCTGTAGGATGTCCCAACAGCATCACCACAGCTTTCCAATTTCAGCTCACAAGCTAGAGTTAAGTGTCTGGAAACAGAAGTTCAAACCACTTCTGTACAGCACAGGTTGAAATCTGCATATCCCACTTTGACGGGGAGTGCCACTGATGGCTGTTTATAAGCCACCCTCAATATATTTACTCTCCAACATCTTAGCAAGCACAGAAAAGTTCCTCAGACAATACCAGAAAAGTTCATGAAGCAACAAGACACGGAGCTGTGTGTTTGTCCTGGAATGGCAAAAGGCTTATATTTCACGCCTACTTTTACAACTGCATGTGTATATTATTGCATGAATAATTTCAGAAAGATGATACTTTATTTACCATTTAATTTACTCCTTAACTTAAAGAAGCCTATACAGCTTTTGGGGTTTTTTGAGAGGTTTTTTTTTTTTCTTTTTCTTTTTCTTTTTTTTTTTTTTCTCCATAGTGAGCTTTTACTCCACATTATTTCTGTGCGAGAACAGTGCAGAGGAGTGGTGGGTTCAGAAAAGGTAAATCTTGGCTTCATCAGCACTGTATGCAAACAGTGACTGGTGCAGTCTGGAGCTCTTTGCTGTAGGCATCATGCTGGAGGCTGGTTGCTGGAAATGGAAAAATTAATAGAAAGGCAGCGGGCAGATCAGCACCCTGTAATCACTGCTTGAGCTGGTTTCTAATGAGTTTGGGTTTTCTGTCAATCTTCTGTTCCCACAAGGCTTCCTGAGAGACACTTTTCAAAGTGAAATGAAGGAAGGAAAAAAAAAAAGCCAAAGTTACTGAAAGCCTACCTGTGTGAAGGCTTTTATCTAATGATTGATGGTATGGCTTGCAATTATACTTTGTGAATAGTAACAAGAAAAACTGATACAGTGGATTTGTTGTATGATCTCCATGCAGAATAAAGAGTAATGTACTTGACTTTTTAATATTATTTTCTTGGGGAAAAACTCTTTCACTTTTATAGAGCATTAGGCAACTATTATTTTCACTGATTTGTGATCATTTCTGTTTTTAAAAGCTGAGCAATAGGTACATGGGGAAAATTGTACATTGCAACTATGTTACATTGAAACCAAGTTTGATTTAGGAATAAAAATAGGCGGCTTTTTGTTTATTTGTGAACATTGGAGTACATTTGCTTTAGTCACGCTCCATTGCATAAGGAAGAAGAGGTTGCAATTGGGAAATTGCTCAGCAGGATTAAGAGACTGGGAAAACAGTTATTTTTAGACTCAAGTTTTCTGTTTTTACAGTATTTTGTCTGGGCAAGGAAACTGGGAATGAATTGAACACTAGGGATTCATGAAGAGAGGAGGCTGCATGTAACATCCTCATGGGACTTTTTTGAATTGCTACCACTCATTTTACTTGTTTGAGTTTCCAGGCGTCTCCAGGGAAGGCCAGTAGATGCAAATGTACTTTTAATGGGCTGCAGCTTGCCACTGCTGTTACCCCCTATGTGCATATGACCTTGAGGTCTCCCACCCCCCTAGTAGGGAGATAGTTACCTCTGAGTTAGCTCATCTGTGCAACTCCAGAACCATGAGCTCTGTCAGATTTCTCTTTTCAACTATCATATAAAATAGGTGGGAGCAGATGGGGCATCTTTCAGGTTATGGAGCAAGAAGGGCGTTATGAAGCAGACAGAAGGATAGGAAAAACCAGACCTTTATTTCTAGCTCTGGCTTTTCAGTAGTGCAGCGAGACACTGGATCCAGTAGACAGCAGTTCTTAATTTATGGTAACAATATTAAGCTTGAACTGATGCAAATATAATAAAGCTGTCTTACAGTTAACTAATACTTAATGAAAAATAGAGTAGAGGAAAGAGCATTGTCTGCTAACTTCCATTTCCAAACCTTGAGCTATTATTGCAATTGCACAGCCACCTCTCGTTGTCAAAGCAATCTTGTGTACTGCTATAGTAGATCCATCACAGTCTGTTTTCTGCTTCTGATTTTCTGTAAGTCAATGACTGAAGACATTGTTGGCTTTTTTAGGGGGGGAAACCTTGAAGGCTGGGAAAAGCTTTATTTGGTTGAAATGCCCTGTGCTTTACTCCTGCAGGTTTTATACCCAGGAGTTCCTGTCGTGTATAACCTTGGTATTGACAATATAGCTGCTACCTTGACAGGTTGGTGGTGGCTCCCTTTTGAAAGCCACCCTTTCTCCAGCCACAACTGGGGTAACACTGGTCCTCTCTGGGCAGTCTCTGGTCCTGTTTCCTAGCTCTTCTTTAGTAACTTTAGAGTTTATTTCTGTCTTTTGAGTCCTGAAACTTCTTAAAGCATTTGCCATTTCTGCCCATAAGCCTTCTGAGAATAAAAAATACAGACAGAATTCATTTATTGAATTTTAAAATATTCCACTGATTCTTGTACTAACTTGTTTACCTTGGCATGATAAGTACATAGATAGCTAGAAGGAAGAAGCCCCCAGCTGAACTCTCCTGAACTAACCCCCAGTGCACACTGAGGCTTGTGCATTACCTCTCCGTGAACTGTGCAGCAGCTTTGTTAGAAGTTCATTGCTACTGAGTGGGATATGTATCATCCATCCTGGTGACAGAGAAGAAACCTTGTCAATGTTGCTGCTGGTGTTCTCGTGGAGGTAGGGCTATGAGCCTGATTCCACTGCAAACTGGTGGCAGTGCACCTGGGGGTCCATGGGAATAGGGTGAGGGAGTTGCCTGGAGTGTGGCTCAGGTCCATGTGGCAGCTGCTGTCCAATCCTCCTCCCTGTGCAGGCTGGGGCACAAAGGGGTGGCACCAGGCATCACCCCAGCCCAGCACACACTGATCCAGGAGCAGAGAAACAACTCTTCCTGCTTGTGAGAACATGCCTGTGCAGGACAAATGCAGTGGTGGGAGGAGGAAAGGGCTGTCTAGCAGAAATTTTGCTTTTCAAAAGGTATCAGTGAAGCAAATAAGTGTTTTATATTACACAGGGTATATGAAATCATTAAGTCCTAGGCACCATCCACATTATAATCTCTAGAGCCATTGGTCACTTAACATGGTGTCGATCCTGCATTATTTAGGAACAATTTCAACATGCAATGTAGAGCATTGCTTTTATGACAGTTATAAAAATCCTTCAACAGATTACACCAATTAAGTGAAAACTACTGCCACTTAATCTAGTCACAAAACTGCAAAATTATTCCAATACTTATCATAATTACGATTACATTAAGTAATTTCTGTTTGTTTTCGTTTCTTTGCAAATGAGATTGAAGTATCCTATCTTATGAAGATGGCACATCTAGCTGCGTGACTCCCAGGTGCATGAGTTCTGTTTGGCTGCTAATCCCTCGCTGGCTCTGGTCTTTTTGGCAGCTCAGCATTTCCTGGGGTGAGCTGTAATAACAGGCAGCTGTCCTGTCAGCTCCACTGAAAAAGGAGATAATATGGTAGACAATGATAATTTTCTCTTAGACTTGTTTCTTACAGTTCTCCAAATGAATTCAAGTAACTGCGCCTAGCTGACGATGTTGTTTGTGTAGAACCAGAATGGATTTTTAGAAAACAAACTTACAAATCATCTGCTGCAGAGGAGGCAGGGTGCAGTAGTTTGCAGTCAGAACGCTTGTAAGGGATCAGTGTGTTTGCATGGAAGAAGGGCTGTTTGTTTCAATACAGCTTTTTTTCCCCATCGACTGTTGTGCAATGATGATCAGGTCCTTCTGGTTTCTAGCTTTTCATCTCTGCCCCAGTCATCTTGTCACCCTAGGGTTTGAAAATGAAGAGTATATCAAATGAAGTGTTGAGTTTTTTGGATATCATTTAGCTTAGTGTCTTGCTGGAGACTTTGGTATCTCCCCTGAGACACTGAACAACCTCAGCAACCTCTGAGAGAACAAACACAGCTTTTTTTGCCCATAATGGAAGTAAACATAAATGCCCATGGTGGCACAGAATGCTCTGTGCTGGGTCATATTTCAACTGCTGTCATTTTGGCTTTAACTCCTCTTCTTGAACCACCTAAGTGAAATAAGACGTGCCCAAGGTTAATTAGAGCAGTTTAATGCTTCGATATCTCTAGATGTTAAGTGTTACGAGGAGATATTATTTCAAAAGGCTAAGTAGTCTGAAGTGAGCCATCCTGACTTTGATAGTATATGGAATCAGTTCTTTGCTTTATGAATCTTAAGTAGCTAATTCTGATAATGACCTTTTTTGCCAAGTAAATCCTTTCTTTAAAAAGGCAATCTCTGTATCTCTGTTTTCATTCACAGACACAAAGTAAAGTCTTTTAAGTGAATAAATTGTGATTTATTTGCAAAACATGTGTTTCCACATCCCAGTCCATCTAGTTTTTGTATGTCTCTCTAAATGTAGCTATACTGTTTTGCACTGAAGTGAGGTAGTGTTGCATAATGCCCTGGGCTGCACCTGATGACTTCTACAAAGCTGTATTCAAGTCCAGCTCATCTCCAGGGCTGCAGTGTAACAACTATTTCTTAAGACTGCACATGGCTAAACTACTGCTTTAAATACCCTTGGATCATCGGGGTGGAAACCATCTGATGAACTGCTGCTCAGTGTTTATCTTTTTGTCAGCTCTTCTGACGTTTACACTTCTATCCATTTACTGTTATTCTCCAAATGTAATGTGTAGGATGGTGTTTGGTAGCACTGTAAGCTATAGCTGTGCTGTTAGCCCTGTACCTATTCAGTAGGAAAGCAGTTCTCTCCTTTGGAAATTAAGGCCTATGTTTATATGGAATTAACTGGTGTTTCCCCAGCCTGGACTTGATTTTGTCCTGGAAAGTTAAGAAAAAACTAAGTAATGCAGGATATATTAATGCAGGATATATTAATGCAGATGTTTAGGACTAGTTCTTTCTTTACTTCATTCCTTCCAACATAAGCTAATTAGTGCTCAAGGGTTAAAAAATAGACACCTTCCTTGTAAGTGTACCTGTGGGCAGGATAAAATTCGTAAGGGGAGGAGGGTGAGATTTCAGCCAGATCTGACAAACTGGTGGAGAAGGGAAGCACAGCTTACTTGCCAGCTACTGAAGTCCTTGAAGTTGATTTAATCCTGATGTCAGGCACTCTTTCCAATGTGGGCAAACAGCCCATATTGTAAACTCTGGGGATGAAACTGAAATTGGTGGTCACTTCCATGTCTTGCGGCATGAAAGCAGACTTGTGGTTAAAGTCTCTGTCAGGGGATTAGGAAGGTCTAAAGTTGAAAGCAATGATCTTCTAGGAAACAATAACAAGCATGGCTTTAGTGGAAAACATGTATAGCTGCTGTGCTAAACACTGGCAGTGCATATATAATCACCTTATAATGTATGGGTCAGACTCTTGGGTGGTGTAACAGGACTCTCCTGGCTTCCGTGCAGTAGTACCAATTTACACCATCTGAAGGCACAGGTCCACTGCCTGCTACTAAATGTGGGTCTGTCTGGTGTAGGCTCGGAGGCAGGTCTCATCTTTCTGATAGCACTGCAGCAGGCTACTCTATCTAAAGGTATCCTTGTCTGATCAGAGACTGCAAGATGGCATAATTCAATTTTAGGGAGGAATAATGTCTGGTAGTAGCTTGCTAGTTCCCAAAGGGCACAGTGATGGAGTAATGAAGCCTTGTAGCCCCAGAAGACAGGGGCAATCTCCTGCCATTGTGCAAACAGCCTTCGAACTCTGCTTGTAACTCTGCCCATGGTTCAAACATGAAGTTGAAATTCACTTTTTTTAAGAGGTTTTTTTTTGTTTGTTTGTTTGTTTGTTTCATTTTGTTTTGCCAAACTCTTGGAGCAACTGAAAAACAACTTAGGGAAAAAATACACCTGAAGCTGTCTAAACTTTGGTCTCCATATGAAACGAGGCCAAGGAGACCCTAAGTACCTCAAACTTGTATGCTTATCTTGGGTCAGTATAGAACCTGCTTAATAACATGGGCTAAAACTTCTATCTTGCTCCTGTATGAGCTCTCTGGTCCTCATTTTTGCAGTTTAAAATTCATGGAGACCTTGCAGTGAAATATGTGATGTTGCTGTTACTGGCTCCAGTGCTTGGGGGGACAAGTGGGAACCAGCTCAGACGGACTTTTGGGCATTTCTCCTCAGCAGAGAAGCTGACAACAGTGGTGACAGTGGGTTTGAGACTGAGAAAAGAAACATAGAATAAGGATTTTCTTGCTTTTTAATTTCTTGTGACTATTCATGCATAGCTGTTGGTCAAAATCCACCTTGGGTATCTTGATGGGTACCTCCAAGTACCCATCAAGATTGCATATGCTTGTTAATTTTTTGATACCATGTTCCATGGCTCTCATGAAATAGCAAACATGTTTTAGCTTGTTTGCAGAACTTCCAATGGAAAAGTTAGATCCAAAGAAACTCTAATCCACTAAAGGGCATGGATCTTGTTTCACATATCCCATCAGAGCTTCATTAGAAGCAATTATCTTTCTTTTAGCCAGCAGATTTTTCAGACAGTCCCTTTAAAACATGCTATGTGTAATGCTGTGTTTCCTCAGTGTATTTTCCCCAGATGAAATTCAAATACTTTGATATATCAGTGGAACCTCACAGCTGTAAGAGAAGACTGAGATAAAAATAGATGACTGCACCCCTGTAATGTTACAGAACAGAGCTTTCTGCTGGGTTTCAGAATATTGCATGAGTATTGTGAGCAGATGTGATACTGCTAACATAAAATTTTCCCGTCTAAACCATATTATTGAGATTGAAATTCAGCCAGAACAGAACCTGCTCGAGTGCCCTGATGCCCATCAGGTCACAGCCTTCAGCAATCAAAGTGTTAAGCTTCAGTCTAAAGACAGCACCTTTGATGCAGTGTCATCTGCCATTGCACTGGGTGACTTGGTTGCTGGTGTAAAGGGAAGAATGCTTATCTAGGGAAGTCACTGTGTTTAGCAGTGCCCACAAGCCTCCAGGGGATGTTTCATCCAGCAGCACCTTGTTTAGTTTTCGGGTGCTGAGACCATTACATCAACAAGCCTGAAACTCTGGCAGGCAGTGCTTGCTGGTGGTCTCTCTTGAATTGTTTTGTCTGCATGTTTCCAGCTGTTGACTGCATTAGAGGCAATTGGAATTTTATGGATGCTTTCCAAATATTACTTATCCATGTAAGCCACTGTTCTGGTTGCCAAAAAGATGTACTGGGATCATGAATAAATAGATATATGGTCAGTGCAAATGGGATGGGAGATTTCCACAAACTAGGGATTTTTTTTTATTAAGATGTTGTCTACACACTATATAATGTTGGGGAATACCCCTATTATAACATAAACTGGGATATTAATGGACTGTATTGTGGGAGTGCTAGTAGATGATACGTAGAGTTGGTTGGCTGGCCATTGGTGTTATTGGTTCTCATTTGTTTTTATGATCCACTCTGTGGACTACCCGGTTACAAGGATATTTTTTAGACAGCAGAACTGCTCAAAAGTCCTCTTGACTAAAAGTGATACTTCTATCAATGTTTTCCCTAATGCACAATGCACTTTGCCTTACAATAAACAAAAGAACATTTGTATTTTTCTCTCTTCTGGGCTTTTGTGCAGCCTGGAAGCTTCAACACATGCTGAAAGTTATAAAATAACCCTGTGCTTTGATTTAAGCCCACTTTTAAAAAACAAACAAAAAAACCCCAGACCAAACCAAAACAAACAAAAACATCCTGCAAACAAACCAACCAAACAAACCCCACTCAAATAAAAAAATGGTCCTTGCAGGTTCTGAGGGGAACGCAGACCTCTCCCTTTCTGTCTAACAGATTCAGGGGTCCCTTATCCCTGGCAACTTTAGATTTCTGCTTGCTAAGATCTGAGTTTGGGAGAAGAGGTGTAGCCTTTGAATGCTTTTTGACATGTTAGTTCTGGTGTGAGCAGTCTACAGGTTTTAAGGATGGTGGCCCTGGTCGTTCCAAGTACTCTATCTAAATTGCCAGTTGCCAGTTGATGGAAGCCAGAAGTAACACTTTACTAAGTGAAGTTGCGGGAGAGATGCTTCACAGAAGTAACTGCCTGATTTCAATTCTCCTGCTATTCCTCTCCAATTAGCTGGTTTCAGCATCAAAAGCAGCTGAACCGTATTTATCTGCCTGTTTGACTCCAAATACATATAACAGTCTGGTATCTGGCACTGGGACCTCTAGGCCAGAAGTTTTAAAATGGCAGTAACTAAAAGAGTACGTCACAAAAGAATGATAGGCCTTCTAGCTAACTTCTAGTCCTTCAACTCTGCACCTTCCAATTAGGATAAAGGAATGCTTAATAAGAAAGACTGTGGAGTCAATCTTTGTGCAGGATGGGATGCTTCCCTGATTACTCAGCAGTTAACTCTCCAAATGCAGAACTACAAGGGTTATACTGATTTCAAGTGATCAGAGGTGTTTTCCTCCATCAGAGAATAGAGAAAAGACAAGCTAGATCTATGTAATACCAACTCTGATGCTGGCAAATGTTCAAAATGGTTAAAGTAGGGTTTGTGCAAACCCAAGGTACCCTAAAGCAAGCTCACTGCACTATTTCATCTAAACTTCCTTGCGCAGATAAGGCCTATGATCTCTCGCTGCAGCTTCTGAAAGCCAGCTGTGTTAAAACACACACCCTGGAACCCATTTGGACTCATCTCAGGCTCCGGCTGATGTTGATGGAGCTGTGTGTGGAGACCTGATAAGATATGTCAGTCTCTTGTCTCCCTGCTTTACATCTGAAAGCATGTGGTGAAGATTACTTGTAAGGCTATGGAGAGCGTTTGGTTTTCTCAGATGATTCACAGCAAGAGTAGAAGGGAGAAGTGGTGTATCACATCTCAGCACTGCTGCTGGAGGCCTCCAAGAGTTTATAAATAGGTGAAATCACCCGAGACAAGCCTGAACACAGCATTGAGGTAGGAGTCTTGTGGACTTCCACCTGGGTAGAAAACACGTGCTGTAAGTTTTTACAGGCTGGGACTAATGTCTGATATGAGTTTCTGCACAGTTTCTGCACAGCTGTGCCCCACAGTTACCTGAGATGACCAACAAATCAGTTGAGGAATATAAAAATCCCATGTGTGACTTGAGATTACATCACCAACAGAGTAGAAGCTGGATCTGAATGTAGGAGGTGTCGTGCCTCTGTTGATTTCACCGAGTTGGCTGAATTGCCACCTTTATTAACCGTATGCTGTACTCAGCGTGTGTACACATCTGTGTATCACTGAGGAGAAAGTGAAAAGAATGAACTGCATTTCCACCTCAGTTTTGTTGGTAGGGCTGATGTAATCCCCTGAAATTCAGGAGCTAAGAGAGCGTGAAGACTGTATCAGTATCTAGAGTAACAGGCAATTTTGCTGCTATAATGAAATCTGACTATTGGAAGAAAGTCTCAAAGCAGTACTGAACAATTTATTAAATAATATCTATCCCCTAATGATGAATTAATTTTCAGTTAATAACAAGTCTTTGTGAAGTATAATGAAAAATACAGTGCCATGCATAGCAAACTGGCCTCTGTTTTCTTTGACAGCACGCCAGTTCCTCAGCTGCAGCACTACTATACTATTCATCTCCATAAAGGGCTCTTTTGAAAGCATTATTAAACAGCAGGAAGGAATGGTGTATGACAGCTTCATTAGTCACTAGGAGCCAAACCTGGCCACTTTCTGCTGGGAATTATTAGCACATTCCAAAACATCCCTGGGTTGATGGCATCCAAATTTTTTTCTTCCCCCACCCCCAAATTTTTGGAGTGGGGCCAGATCTCAGTTTGAAAATCCTGGCATGGCAGTGGTACCATCAAGTACTCTCTGGGCAAGGTTAGGTTCTGTTTGCAAGGAAAACATGGACTTCCCAGTCTTACAAGTCCAGAAATATTTGTAGTAGACTATTTGGTTTGAAATACACAGATATTGGAAGTTCTTCTCAGTGCAGACTACGATCTTGCTGAAATTGTAGATGCCCCAGCACCATCCCTGCAGGCAAGACTCTATGTACCAGATGCAAAACCTGGAGACTTTTTTCCCATTTCTGTGCAATGTTCACAAAAGGTACATTCAGCAGTCAGGGCGCTCTGATATGTTAAAGATGCTCAAAGTAACAGTGAGACCAGTAAACATGATATTGTGTGCTAGCGGTGTTTCACGCTCTGTTTTGTTAGACTGAGATCCATTGTGTTTAAACTGTATCAGGCTCTGTGTTGTTAGCCTGAGATCAACTGTACTTCAAGTGAGGTGCTTCTGAACCTTGCTCAACAAGAGCCTAAGCTACAGGGTAAACATGAGGTGCAGAACGTAGCTCTTGCATAAATCTGTTGCATGATTTATTGGTCTTTTGAAAATATCACAAGCTGTTTGTAAAGTGAATTAACTGTCTAAAATAAGTAAAATGAGCAAAGCTTGTGAAAATCCTGCTGTTAGCATGAATGCTTTAGCTAGCTTTGATTCCAAGAAAACACTGCCTCAAAGCCAGTTCTTTGGTACTGAGGCTTCACTGAACACTGAAGTCCAGGGAATTGATGGAACTCAGATTAAAAACACTGTATACAAAGAAGTGTTTTACAGCCCAGCTGTTATTAATTTCCTGTATATTTGTAAAAATAAAATTATTCCTTAATACATAGTCATTTATGCTTTTCTACCTACATGGAACCTTCTGCGAATATTTTACAGGTAACGCCATTCATAATTAGCAGTAAGCCAACGAATGCCTGGTGCTTGAGTGATGACTTAATATACACTTGCAAGCTTAGCCAAGCCCCTGGTGTGAGAGTAAGCCAAATGCAGGAGGGCAGATTGTGCAATAGCACGTCTCTACATGCTGCTGGAAATCCTGACTGTTGCTATCTCTGTTGGTGTGACTGTCCCATTGGACTGCTCAGTGGACTTGAGCCCAAGCAACAGGCTTGCCTCAGGGTCCCTGGAGGCTCCAGCTCTTGCTGAGCTCTCCTTACAGCATATACTGGGCCCTTGTACTTGCAAAAGTGTGTGAGCTTCAGCGTTGGGGTCTCCTGTTGCCAGTAACAGCTGAGATACTTCAACACAGAGAAGATCACAGGAGGCAAGCCTCTTCCAAACTTTATGTTATTTTAATGTAGAGTATTTGGTGTGAGAGTCAGTTTTCATCGTTCTTGAGGGTTCTTCCTCGTTCATGCTATCGCAGTGACAGCCTTGAAGTTAATGTGCGTTGGCCCACAAGCCATGTAAGGGCTTTACTGGTAACAATAGCAGCAAAGCCGCAACTGAAAAGCTGTGTGCTTAATCTACAGGATTAACACAAACAAGATGTCCTTGAGCTGGATAGGTTTACAGCAGTCTAGCAGGAGTCATTTTCTCCGAGAACAGAAAACAAAACCTTTCCAGCCGGTGCCCAGGGAGACAGGAGCAGAGCAGCCCCCCAGAGTGACTGTCAGCAATGGGCTACTGGCTCTCCCTGCGGCAAATCCAAACGAGCCAGTCTCCGTTTTGGTAGCATCTGTCTCTGTGTGATTCTACAGTGAGGAACTGTTTCCAGTTCTCTGCAAGCCGGAGCTGCCAGTAGTTTTTAGTGCAGTTTGCTCTGGTGCTCTGAGTTGCTGGAGAGTAGATCTTGGGCATGGACTACAAGATACTCTCCCCCTGTACGCTGAATTTACGTGTGTCCTTTCTGGCTTCCCTCGGTGCATGAAAGACAATCCCTGTTGAGAGATAGGACTTATTCCTGGTGGAAATAATAGTCTGCTACTGAGCACCAGAGGGTTGGAGAAGAGGGTGGTGCCCACTTGTGAATGGCAGCTGGTTAACTCCATCTCACATTGTGGCTTCCAGTTCCGCTCCGGCAATAACAACACACACATTTCTTCCCACACCTCATGTTCATTTCTCCCCTTTTGACTCTGTAGTTCGTTTGTCCACTGGACTTTTGTGAATCTGTTTTCTTTGCCTTTGCCCATTTATTCCTGCTGTCGAGCCTCACAGAAAGCTCTCTCTAACCATAACGGGGAGCCAAGGAGGGGAAAAATGTTTGGTATTTTTGCAGTTTCCAAAGCTACCACTTTAGAGTGAGCTCATCTAAACAGTGATTTATAAGTATTTTCTAGTTCTCTTTCTAGTCCCCTAGTCCTTTTCTAGTCCTCCCTGAAAAAGATACCATCTCTTGTTGATATTATTTGTTGACTCTTTGCAGACTCAGAAAGTTGTCCTGATTTATACTTTGAGGTCTATCTATGCATCCCAGGAGACTAGAAAGCCTCTATTTATGAAAAAATAAAATATTTCTTTTGAGTTAAAGGGAATCTCTACCATGCATGAACTAATGAATTCATGATATCCCCCAAAAAAGAGATCTTACCAGAATACCATATAAAATGTTAATTATATGATCATTCTTCATCAGTTGGAGCAACTATGCTTATTAGGAAAGGCAGTATTTACTGGGATAGCATCGGTTTACAGCAGCTTCCCCAGTAGCTGCTCTCTGCAAGAATACAAAGGGAAAAGTGCGTGCGCGCAAAACGTAATCCTACCCCAGAAGTTTTAGTGGCCTCAGTGTCAATATACTGCGGCTTTGCAGGTGTGATGGCTAAATTAAGTTTCACAGCATTCCCTTGGGATGGTGCCCAAGGGAAAAAAAATCTAGGCCTGGAGATTTGAAGCTAAATCCCTCTTGAATAATTTTAAATGCAGTTTGATGGCACTCTGGAGAATAGTGAAATGAAGCAGGGGAGGAAGGGCCAGAGGGATGCTGCTATCCAAGCAGGATTGAATCAGAGGGGTAAGGAGTGCACACCAGTATAGAGGAGAAAGACACGGGAGTCTGAGTTAACAGGTGACTTGGGTGATGTTAGGGAAAAGATTATCTGCTTTTTTAATGCTGGGGAAAAGACAGATCATTTCCTAGAGCTGTGTGTAAAGGCAGGTGGAGCAGTGGTGGACGAAGAATGCAAGTGTGGACAGGCAGCTGGTTTTCCATAAGTGTTTTACATCTTTCTGTTTCGGGAACTGTTTGTCAAAGAGATCAGCAGAATACATAAGCTCTTTTGAAAATGCTTCCAGCATTTGATAATGGAAGTGTAACTGCTTTGTACGGTGAAATAGTATATTACAGAACAATTTTGGCTTTCCTCCTCTGTGTTATGTTCACCTTTCATTTACAGATCTCTGTCCAACATAGCAATTACTATCTACCTTGTATCAGCTGAGTCTCAAGCAACAGTAGTGTAAAACTGTGTTTGTGAAGAATATAGTGACCCTGGAGAGTCGTCAGAATATTTCTCTGGCAAGACCTCAATAGACATAGGTGCAGTTTTCCCTAACTTGAGTAGAAAGACCATGTATTAGATCAGTTTTAAGAAATAGCAAGAAATTATGTGAGCAACTCTGGTCAAGGAGGATCCTGCTTCATTCCAGATATCTGGCAATAAGGCTGCTGAGCTAGCCTTACAGAAGATACAAGTACTAATTCTGTGAAGGATTTCTTCCACGGTCTCTGAAAGTACCTTGGTTCAGTTTGGACACAGAATCATTTCTGGTGGATATTTTGCCTGAATTTATCTGTCTTGATTTATTAACATGTAATCCATTACCTGCCACACTGACCTATTAACTAGCCTTCTAGCTGAGATGACATAAACACCTCTTCACTAGCATATTGCAACACATATAAACAATTCAGGAGCACACCAGTGGCTAAAATAAACATGGTGACTCTGAAAAATAGTCCACTTTGAAGATCTGTCATCCCATCACTTTTTTTTTTTAAGAGCTAGTCACTGATATGTCTGTGAGCATTTTATCCATGTTGCAGGCTCACTGTGCCGTACACAGTCGCCTCAGAGCCAGCCCCAGCTGTTATCACATCATTTATGTTGTCACATGAGTCTGGCTGGACTCCACAGTCACCTGTGGAGTCACCTGACAATTTGAGCCTCTCTCCAATACCTATATTATACAGATATTTTCCAGTGTGGGGAGCAGAAAAGCCTCTGCTCTTCTGGATAATGTAGCTGATTATTTCTGAATGATTTCTTCCCTATTGGTTGTAAAGTTAACCAAGTATGTGATGACATCTATTTATTTTGAGAAGGCTTAGGAGGAGACTGAGGCCAGTACAGTAGTGTTCAGTTAATAGCATAGAAAAGGAAGCCTCAAGTGCAATGCTTCAAAGACTTTGCTTCCGTTAAGCTCTGCCAGTGCTTCACATGATCTTTCTGAGTGGAGAATGATGAATACATAGCTTGAAGTGTGGGTCTAGTGTCTACATACAAGGATAAGCTCTCCAAGGCAGAAATGGCTTCTTAAGCCAAAATGACCTCTCAAACAAGATTGAGGGGCTACTGTGCAAGTGGGTGCCAGCCATCTGCTCCTCAGCTGGCAAATGTTGACTGCTTCAGGAGATGAATGTTCCTCCCATGTGGTTAATTTCTTCCCCAGCAAAAAATGCCGATGTACGGTTTGATTTAAAACAATGAGAAGAATAAAAGGAACTACAAAACAAAAGGTCAAAGAAGCTCCATTTCCCTCCCTTGGCTCAGTTCCTAGCCTCAGACATTGCACTGCAAGGAAAAAAAAAGCCATCCTGATAGAATTCAGGAGATAGCCCACCTGACACTTTCTCAAAGGCTGTCTGAGAGAGAGCTTGTGACTGCACCAAACCAGTGCCGCAAAGAGAGCATCTTTCCCTAAAATGGGAGCAAGCTGCCCTGCTCATAAGAGGTTTCTTTCCTTTTGGCTTTGGAATTGCTAGTGTAAGGTCAGTGATTGCAGGGATGGGGTGGTGAGGTCTGCACGATCAGCTCTGTCTGGGGAGTTGGGGCAGCCTTGTGCAGCCCCAGGATGGCTGAAGACACTGTGCCTCCCACTGCAACCTCCCTGCTCAGAGGAGATTACTGAACTACACACCACTCACCCAATGTACTGAGTCATCTCTGTAAGTGCTTTTTAACCCTTTTAAACAAAGATACAGACACCTTTGTTTCTATCTCTCTGTTCTTGGGATTTATATTTTGGATATTTATTGTACAGTTTAAGTATTTGCTTTAAAGAAAATGTAATTCAATGTCTCCCCAAAGATTTGCTGTTCCCCATAAACATTGCCTAGAAACATCTGCTTCCCTCATACGGATCTCATAATTTGTACTTTGGATTTCATCCAGTGCTCTGTGGAAAAGTGATGCCTTCCAGAGACAGAAACCTGATGAGAAACCTCATGGACAATAGTGATTGCCTTTGTTGTAACTGATTTTGAAGACAGAGAGGGAGAGAAGCGGTTTTTATGAAACGTTTTCTGCGGAGCCATGCCACACACTCTCCTAGTCACTTTGGGCAGGCATAGGATAGTGTCTGCTTGTCCGAGCCTTGGTCTCTCTGGGTTTTTGACCCTTCACCTCCAACCACATCTGACAGACAGGGGGTTCTCAAAAACAACCATGTTCTTGAAGTTTCACTAAAGTAGGTGAGTGGAAAAGGAAAAGGGCCATTTTCTCTGGGAACCCTGAATGCAGCATTACATTGTCAGGCATCCGGAAATCTATGCAGAAGAGGGAATTTGCAAATATGAGAGTTAAACAAGCTTAGGCTGGTCACAAAATACAAGTCTGCAGGACATCAGACTTTCAGTTCCAGCACTGATAGAAATAATTTGAAACAAAGCACCTACATCTTGAAGAAGATGTGCAGTGTCCTGTACCGAGGCGGAGCTGAGCAACCAGCAAGACATAGGACTGAGGCTCTTCCTCTTCGTCTCCCTCCACCCCTTCCATGGCTGTGGAAGACAACCCCTTCTACAGAGCAGCAGCCCAAGAAGCAGGTGGAAGAAGCTTTGCTCTTTCACCTGCCTTCACATGCACCAGCTGGTAGTACATTGGAAGGATAAAATCTTCATTGTCCTATCTATGTACTTTTGGGGCGCAGCCTTTTTGACATTCCTCAGGCTTTGTCCTTGTGAAGAATAACACCTTAGGTAAACAGATGGAGAACAAGATGTGGTAAAAAAATAGTGAAGGGAGGAGCTTGCTGGAAGAGGAAGGAATACAAAGTTCCTTGTAGGTGTTGAGTGTGCGGATCCTGTGCACTTAGCCATTTGTCTTTGCAAACACAGTCTGAGGAGGAGATGGCAGTTACTACATACAGGTCTAATAATTAGAGTGCTTGCCCAGGGATGCAGAGTTCAGCCTCGTGTGCCTGTGATCCCTCACCTTCTGCTTCGCCCCATCCCCAGGAGAGTGCTATGAATTGTTTAGGTCTGAGTGGAACTATTTTGCACTACTGTGATTAAAATCTGCATAACAAAGTCAGTTGGGCCAAATTTGCAGTTACTCAAGTATATTGTTGGCTTCAGTTCTGCATTTAGCTTTGTTACACGCTCGTCATGGAGCTCTGGATAAATAACCAATCTGTGCTCTATTATATTGACCTCTGAAACATGTCGCAAGACTTAATAGTTCAGCCTGAGGGAGCAGGAACTTCACTTATGTTTTATGCGATGCCAAATCCTTTGACAAACGTTAAGAAATGGTCCAAGATTACCATTGTCTCTGTGCAGGAAAGGTTTTACCTCTGCTTGGAGAAGCGCTGTGGGTCCACCAGGCTGTACGTTCGCTTGTGACATCCTACACTTCTTGGCTTTTGGTAGCTGCCCACACCCTTCCCTTGTGTTTGTTGTAATCGGTTACATATGTTGGCTTGTTGTACGCATCCTGACCTCAAATAGGAACAGGAAAATCTCTCTTTGGGAATAGCTGTGATGAGGTACATATCCTTTGTATCAGCGCTTGCCATCCTCAGTTGTTTGGTTTGGGATCACTTCTCTGTACACGCATTTTAATTTTGCAAGGCCTCTGTATTTTTCGACTTCTGTTGTGCCCAAACCTACTCTCAAACACAGGCTTGCCTTCTTGAGCAGTGTATTTTGGGTGCTTCCACAAGCTGCCATGTCCAAATACCATTTCATAGATGCGTCTACATGAATTAATAGAATCATCAAGGTTGGAAAAGACCTTTAAGATCACTGAGTCCACCCATTAACCCTACTCTACCGAGTCCACCACTAAGCCATATCCCCAAGTACCACATCTATACAGCTTTTAAACACCTCCAGGGATGGTGACTCAACCCCCTCCCTGGGCAGCCTGTTCCAATGCCTGACAACCCTTTCGGTGAAAAAAGTTTTCCTAATGTCCAGTTTAAACCTCCCCTGATGCAGCTTGAGGCCATTCCACCTTGCTCTGTCAGTAATTACTTGTGAGAAGAGACCAGCGCCTACCTCTCTACACAGTTCTTTAAGGTGATTGTAGAGAGCAGTAAGGTCTCCCCTTCGCCTCCTTTTCTTCAGACTAAATAGCCCTGGTTCCCTCAGTTGCTCCTCATAAGACTTGTTCTCCAAGCCCTTCACCAGCTTAGTTGCTCTTCTCTGGACCTGCTCCAGCACCTTGATGTCTTTCTTGTATTTAAGTGCCCAAAACTGAACACAGTACTTGAGGTGTGGCTTCACCAATGCTGAGTACAAAGGGGCAATCTCCTCCCTGGTCCTGCTGGCCACACTATTTCTAATACAAGCCAGGATGCCACTTAAGTGGACATCCATTTTATTCCACAAATGAAGCCATTACATCTTGACTGAATGAAAGCAGCAGCTTCATTCCTCCACTATCTTAAAGCATTTACTTTTATTGTAGTGCCTGATATCTAATCTTGCATCCTCTGGTCTCCTACATCTGAGGAAACCTTTGCGTTCTTGCCAGCCCAGTTATCCTACAAGAACCTAAAACAAAATGGTCCATTACTCTCAGTGGTTTAATGCTAAACTAAGTGCTGCTCTCTCGCTCCATCTCTTGCCCCAGAGGAGCATGGCACAGGCCACTGAGCACCCCCCAGCTGAACAGTGTAACCCTGCAAGCACAAGCAGTAACGCCTTGCTTGGGGATCTCCTGGCTCTGACTTTGCTCCACAAGGAACGAAGCTGCCAAGTTCCAGTCAGAGAGTGGAGAGAGGTCAGTATTTATGGAGTCTGAGCATTATTTTATGTCACAGAAAGAAAAATGGAGTAGATTATGGTCACCAGTCCACTTTGCTGCACAGACGCACAAGAAACATCATTAATGTTTGAGTCCAGCAAAGATTTGGTTTGTTTACAACAAAGCCCACCATCTTTTTTTGTTTCTGGGGAATAGGTGTCTGCTGTTTTTTAGTCAGACATTCACCAATTGGTACCCTTAGGAATGAAAGAAAAAAGTGAAACAAAACACCAATACGAGTACAGCTTGCAGTCTGTCTCTTCAAAATACGAGTTGTGCTGAGGTAAAGCACTTCCCAGGGCAGCAGCCATCTCTGGGTGGGATTGTTTTGGAGGAGGGAGTTTAAGTAGGCACAGACACAGATGAGGCAACTGCTGCAGTTTTCCTGAAATCTGAATGATGTTTTTAAAATTCGCATCCTCCCTCAGAGCTTGGGATTTGCTGTGTGTCTCTGTTCAGCAAACATGTTTCAGCTTAAAATCTAGCACAAAGTTCATGCCCAAACGGCCTGCTGAGTGTAGTGAACATCAGCTAAATGCTTACCAGTTTTAATGGGTTTGAACCATGCATCCATCTCTTCAAAAGCCTGATCCTTTACTCACTGCAATCCAGCCCAATGTCTGCTGGGCAAAGTGGGGTCTGGGTTTGCAGTCAGGGACTATGCCAGATGATGGCAATGTGGCTGGATTTGGGAAAGCCCAAAGTATGCTCCCTCACACCCTTCCTGGCATGCTGTGTCTTGCTCACTGATCCTGCTCATCCTTCATTTGTTCATTCTATTCTTTATTATTATTTCTCCCAGACCTGAAGAAATGCTGGGTGGGAAACACAGGACATGACTGCTCTGGGGCTGCTCTCTTTTGGGTAGCAGTGGTGGTGTTGCGCCTTCTCAAAGTCAGGCAGCAGCAGACAGTTGCCAGGAGAAGATTTCTCACCAAGGTCTGGCATGCCAGCAATGCTGAGCATCACCTGAGCTTGTGCAGTCCCCACCAGGATGCTGCTGGAGCCCAAGTCTCGGTCCTGGCTGGGTGTCCAGGGAGGGGGACACACTGATAAGGCTCCGTCATGGGAGAATTATAGAGCATCTGAGTCTGAGGCAACGGGACTGCTAAAGCACCACGACTTTAGTGGGTCAAGCTGCCCAGTTCTTGCAATTTGATCTTTATTGGTGTAATATACTCGCTGCTCTGAGCCCAGGGAAGGTAAAGCTTGGGTAATGCAGTCAGGCAGTAATAGGATGAAGCAGAAACATGCTTGCCTTTTAGTTGGGGTGATTCAGGGATGACCGGGAAAAGGCAGAGCCCTGTATGTTTCTTTGTTTTTTTCTAATGAACCCTTATAAAAGATTAACTTTTTTTTGCCTGTCTCCACGCTTCAGAAAGAGAAGGGGAAAGCCTTCCAGATTGGTATGAAAAGGTGACTTCTAAAAAGCCACAATTTGGAAGAGAAGGCAAATGGAGCTTGTTTGCTTGATTTTGCTTTGTTTTGAGGTTTTTTTTTGGTAATAACATTGCTCAATATCTAATCTTCTGCAGAACACATAACTTCTGTTTCCTGTGTTATGAAATCCTGGAAACAGCCCCGAGTTTTAAGGAAACCAAGAGCACTTCTGCAGAGAAGATGCAGCAAAAGAGCTCCCTCTCTTGTCCATTATATGTTTTGGCCAGTTTGCTGCAATGTAAGGGGATCGCATTAAAGCCAGAGTGAAACTGGTATTAAATTACATTGGATTGAGGGTTTATCTGGAATATTCTGTTTTATGTCAGTTTAATTCAAATGTTTGGAAATAGGTGCGTAGCAAGCATTGGCATTCAACACCCAGCTGAAAAAAAAAAAAAATCCAACTAAAATAAGTCTTTAAAAACACCATGGGAGATATATCTTTCATGGTATCTATAAAGTATTCAACAAAACATGGTTTTCATTATATTTTTCTCATCACTTTTCATTACCAGTTAAACTGCATTACACAGGGTAAAAATAAAAATCTCTTTAACCCTCACTTCCAGAATCAGGTTGGCTGGGCTAAATCTTGTCATGGTCTAAGTCCAAGGATAAGATGTTTTAACAGGAGCTATTGAGCTGCATCTCTTTTCAGTGGCTGATTTCTGCGCAAAGCTAGAAATAAATAATTTGTGAAGTATCACTTTTTCAAGGTAGCTCTAACAATCTCACATATGTAAGATATGGTTTTCTGGGTACAACTGTAATAGGAGTTGCATGTTCAGTGTTAAAGACTCCATTTAATTTGTGCCATACCTCATAAAGTCAAGTTACTGCGTTTGTGTGCTAGGTTTTCCAATCAGAGTCTTGCATTTAATGGGGAAATGGCTGTACTAAGAGGGCAATTAATGATATAATGCTACTTCTAAACTGTAAATGTTCACTGTGTTTGGAGTATGTTTTATTTTACGAATCACATTCTTACCATAGATTTAATGTCATGATTAACTGCATCACCAGCTTTGTGACTTGAGTTCACTTTTTTTTTTCCCTACTGAAATAAATAGATAATACTCTTAGATGTTTGGATCTGAAAGCTTTGCAGAAAATCACTCTTATGCCTTAGGAGTAACTAAGTGCTTTTTGTTGACAATTCATCTGACATGACAAAGCAATTGCAGCCTTGTGACAAACTTGTAAATTCTGCCCTGCAAGAAGACAGAAACCAAGCAGTGTACAAATCTGCCTCCAATTTTCCCATAAGTTCCATGCAGCCTTACCCAAAGGGTCCTATAGATTTCCCTTGATTTCTCTTCACTCAGGGCCAGACTGGTGTTTGTGAAGACATTAACAACTATAGCTTAGACTGAAACCTGACAGTCTTATCAAGGGTGGGGATACTGACTTTGCAGAAAATGCAGAATGACTGTGAACACCATTAAATGGATCCCTAGTACTCAAGATAAATGATGTTGCTTTAAAACAGTGGGCAGAAAGGTCTTCAAAGTCTGAGACAGGGATTAATTAAAGAGGGAAAACAGATCTTCCACCCAGCTTGGTTTCTTGCATTTCTTAAAGAAACATTTCACTTAAACAAAAATCGGATGATCCAACGACAAGCAAATTTCATTGCCTTATTTGAAAAGGCTACTTCAGCAATTTCAAATTTCTTGTTACTTCAGTAAGACCAGGCGTGATGGATTTTTTTTCTACACATTACATATTGCATTCAGTCTTTTCAGCAGACGATCACAGATTTTTAGGATGGTAGTTCCACAGTGTTTTAAAATCACATGCTAAGTTCAGCTAGCTTGGTTTTAGGTGTTATGCAGGCTCTTCTACTGGTTGGAGATGTGAGTACAACTTGGGAAACTGTGTGTACGTTAAGAGAAAAATTCTTACTTTTGTAAACATAGATTATGCAAAGGTAGCGAGAAGCAGGTCTTTCCTAGAAAGGAAAACACTTCAGCCTTGCAATGAAAATGGTGAAATCTTCTTGATAGGCTTGTTTTCAAAAGTTCTTAAAACCATTTGATTTGATCTTTTCTAATGAAGTCCTCAAAACTTCCTTTTGTTTCTCAAGTGGATCATGACATAATGGAGATATATAGCAAATAAGAAATAAATTACAGAAGACAGCCTGGTTGTTTTAGTGTGTAAGGAGGAAGCAAAACTTCAGCTGAACTGAGATGAGTTTCCCTGCCCTTGGTGATGGCCTGTGCTGCTGTGAGCTGTCCCTGCCAGAAATAGTTAGGGGAGATGGGCATCTACGCTGGACCCCTTCCGCCTCTCCTCTCCATCCCCTCTCTTCCCCACTGGGTGAGAGTGTGAATACCTCTCAGCCAGCCCCTGTGGGGCACAGCTGCTTGGAACCCCAAACACTACCTCCTGGGAAAGGCAAGGGATGGCTGGGAAAGGGTGGCTTTCTAACAGGAAACTCAGCTTTCCTTCAACAGATAAAATATTTATTTTGAAAGTGACACCTAGCACATTGAAGGTGGCCTTGCCAGATCACTGGCTACTGTTTTGTATAGGCTTTAACACTCTGGTAGCCTGCTGATAAATCAAGTAAATATAATAACAAAACTAGAACACATGCCTATTTAAAAAATGAAAAAAAATGAAGCTTGATTAGCTGACCTTCACACACAAACCCAGAATCTGACAGGTTTAACTACTCAGTCTTTGTTGGTACCAGAACAGTTTTGGTGGCATCATGCTCTGGGGTCCTAACACTTTCTTTTTTCATTTACACCTCCATGAACTACTGTGTAAATAAATAAAGAGTACAAAGCTCCACTGTCTCTTTCCAGAGCACTCGCTGATGCTGTGGATGGGGCCAATATGCTGGTTATTGACCACCTTTCCAAGCAGCCACCCACCCCATCTGACAAAACAGGTCTCCCAGTCTGGCTTTGAACTTAATGTCAACAGACAGAAAAGTAAAGGGGTCTGCAGTGTGGAGACCCCCAGCCCCTGCTGGGTTTTGCTGCGTATTTTCCTACAAGCCACGGCTAAGGGCATGGGAATTTTCTGAAAGCATTATGCAGGTTTCAAAGTATTTTGATGTTGATTTCCAGCATGGTGCTTTTTCAAGTTTTCAATAGTTGTCTGGTCTTAAACAATTTGAGGAGAAATTCAGAAGTAAACAAATGGCAGGATGCTCTGGCTGAAGGCCTCCAGGGGGTCACACTGATCGTAAATCAGCTGAAAAAGAGCTCAGACTTTTTTTTTTTTTAAATTTTTTTTTAAAAGTCTAAGGAAAGCCAGCTCACAACTTTGAAGGCTGTAATCCATATAATAAAACACAGGGTGGGCGAGGCAGATTCAGCAGCATCTGCTGAGAAGTCCCACACCATCCAGAATGTACAATAATGGCTGCTATCAGGCAGTGAACTCTCATTTACAGGGCCATATGCTTTACAAGGAATGTTGATAGGTTCTCCTTATCTCTGTTTGTCATCACTCCTATCCTTCATTTCACTGCTTCCAAAGGAAAACACTCCAAATTGTCAGTGTCCTCCACCAAGTCACTACCATTTCTTATTTATTATGTTGGCACTTCTTCCTTGGAGCTTTCTGCCCTCAGATCTGAGCTCCCTTGTCGTTTCACTTTAAAGATGAGCAGGAGGTTAGTTTTACACAGCATGGTGGTACCCACGTAGTTGTTTCTTTATGAGTGCCTAGCAAGCTTGTCACCTGCTGCCCACATCTGAAGACAGGAGCTTAGAAAAAAAATGGCACAATAAAGCAGACAAGCCCATAAACCCACACTTAGTGATTTGTCATGCTTCTCTGCATCCTGCTAAAAACAGGCCCTGTTTTCACCCGCAGTCTGAGGATTGCTCTGTTTCCTACATACATTCCCCATATAAACCTGATGCTAGCCCTCATACATACCAGCAAACCCCACAGCAGAAAGCATTGCTCTTTTGGGGTGTCCTCACTTGCAGGATGGTGCACCAAGGTGATATGCCTGGTGGCCTCGAATGCTAGCAAAAAAATGGGACCAGCAGGACTCTGCTGTGTCTGGGTTTGCTAAATACCAAATCCTCTACCACCTTGTAAGACTTCATTGACAGTGACATCCTTTTTCCAAAGGAAAAAAGTCAAGTATGCTGTGGAGGTTCCATGGGAACTGGAGGTGTCAATAGAGAAGTGGTGTTCCCTGGTCTCCTTTCACTGCTGCTTCTGCAAAGTGTGTACAGGACTTCCTTGTGCAGGGACCTCATGACACTGTGCTCTCGAGGAGCATCCACTCATGGGTGTAAAGCCTGGTCAGGGGAGGACTGGTCAACCAAGCCCTAAAGCATATAGTAAGAGAGAGAGCAGCTGGTTCTGCAAGTTGACTCTGGGTTCACTGGTCCTTGGTCAGATCCACATAGTATAAATAGATATTTTCTCCCTCTGGATTTTCCAGGGCAAGCACCAAACAGAGCACCAGGTGGGGGACATTCCTTTTCCCATTCTTTCAGGCTTTGTCGGTTCCTAGACTCTCTTGAGTTTTCCAGGCGATTTTGCACTAGGTGTGACACAGAGCTGTGGGCAAGGACTTTGCCATTCTCATGTGTGAAAGCATCATCCTGGTGCTCTCTCCATTCAGGAGGGCCAGGTCTTTTGCTATTCTAATTTTCTCTCTTCTGCCAAAATTTGTGCATGTTGTTTCTTACACAGCACAGGAGGCTCTGCTTTTTGACGTTTTAAAGCTCAGTATTTCAAAGGCCAGGAGCTATCAGTGATCAGTGCACAGAAATTTGGTAAAACACCTATGGTGGGTACGGAGAGGAAGGACTCTCCATGGAGCTAGCCCAGCTCAGAGGCAGTAGGGCAGTATTGCAGAAGAGAAAGAGAACGTGAGGAGTTTCTATGCTCAGGCAAAAAGGCCGAGCAGACTAACAGCCCCCTGGAAGGCCCCACCTAAGAGCAACACCAGGAGCTCTTCAGAAGATGGAGGAGGAGGCCAGATGGGGCTGTGACCTTCCCTTGTCACACTGAGCAGCAGAGCTGGTCTTGTGCAGATGGGCGGTACAAAAGGACACGGTGAAGCCACTCAAGGGCCTGGCTTTGCGTTGCTCTCCTTGGCCAAAAAGTCAGCAGAGTGAATGATTCAGGAGGTGTCTTTAATGCTGGTTTTGTCTGAGGTTTCATTTAATTCCAAATTCAGAGTATTTTCTTACTCAACCACTTTTTTGTTCTTCATATTTTGTCATTACCACACTCTTGCAGGGAAAGCAGTCCAGAGGCTCTGGCTGCCTAGCATAGAGGGTGAATTGTAGGTTTCCCTGCATCACTGCAAAATGTCCATATTCATAAAACATACTTCTTTTGCAAAAAAAGGAACAGGGATGGGTGTTTTTGCCTGCAACATTTTGTCTGGCTTTCCAATACTTTGGCTCAGATGGTTTTATAACATCAGGAGTCACACTTTAGGGATGTGTGGCAAAGGGGCTGTTGTACAAGCCTTGTAGGAAAAGATTGATGGCTGGATTGGTTGTTTTGACACATCTGAGAGTCTTGTCTCCCATGTGCTTTTAAGAGTGTAGAATGTGTAATTTCCCTCGTTACGTAAGGGCTCAGAGAATCTGCTCCTCTGAGCCTCTTCTTTCTGGAGCAGCTTTCAGTAACACAGCTCAGATGTCAACTGAGCTTATGGTCATGCCTGAGCCACCTCCTGGGGTTGGCTCATTGCAGAACTCAGAGAAGGGGAGGTGTGGGCTGGGGGCAGCAGCTGGAGACACAGAAGGAAAACTGTTAAGAGGGGAGAGATTGCCCGTAAGAAAATAATTGCCAAATTATTGGAGAAACCGAGATTCCTTTGCTGGAGAATTACTTTTGTCAGCCTCTCTGATGTCCAATTGCATAAAGTAGTAAAGAAACCTGACTCGCTTTTTGATACCAAACAAAAGGGCCTTTCTTCCTTAATAACATACCAGGGGTGTGTTGTTTGTTTGTTTGTGCGAGGCAAAGGGATCTTTCTGTGGGAGCACAAAACGGCAGAGCTCGCAGCTGTGCAAACGGAGAGCGTGTTTGCAACTGCCCAGCGCACGCAGGACTGCTCTGTACGGTAGACAGAGGGGAAAAAACCAGAGGCTTCAAAGTTTCTTTTTTGAGAATTCCCCTTTGCTCATTGCTAGCTTGAAGGTAAGCAGGAAGTGATGCTAAGCACATTTCTTCTTATGGCTGAGGTTTAGACATCTTGCCTTGTAGCAAATAGGGGATCCTACAACAGTTCGGGAAGAGCAACCGTATTTCATAACAGCAACTGTACTTTCCAGAGATGTGGGCAAAGTCCAGCTTTCCCTTCTCAGCTCCCGCAGGCGACCACCACTCTGCTCCCTGAGAGACTGTGTGCGCTACCGTACTCCACAGCGAAGCATCCCTACTCTGATGGGCCAAGTGTGGGCAGCTACCCCAATTAATTAGGTACAAGTGCTGGAGGTGATGCCTCGCCCAGTGTGTGTTGCTGAGTCTTGTGCTCACACGTTTCTGTTCCTACCTCCTGTCTTCTAGCCTTGCTTTCTTCTTTTTGGTCAGGTCCCTGGGCCTCACTTAGTGACGGATGGGTCCCACCTTGGGATACTACCTCATATCTCAACATTTGCCTTGAAGTGAGCACACCCTTCCTTTGGTTTCTCTGTTTTTTGACCGCAGTACCTCTCTCAGCTCTCACCCTCTTTCCCTGTCTCCACACTTGTCCTTAACCAACTGCCCATATCCTGGCTGCCATTCCCACCCTTGGCCTTTGCTTTGGCAAACAGTGCTGTAGATAAATGTCCAGGCAGCACAACTGAGCAGCACAGGAGGCTACTGGAAGATGGTGCAACAAAGGGCTGACACATGGCAAACTACCACTGCAAAAAGATTCCCCACAGCAAGTGCAGTGGCCTGGAACGGCCTTGTCCCCAGGGCTCAGAGGTTGCTTTTTCTGTGCCCTGTTAACTTAACTTTGTAAGAATCCCATCTTGACAACATCTGAGCATCCCTGTGGAGATGTCTCTTTGTTTACTGTGTTATCAATTAAAGCCTCCCTGTAATCCGAAGACCTTTTCTGATTACCTTTCCTGGCATGTTTTTCAGTAGAGATGGGTCTTACCCATTCTGGCTACTTCATCTGCTGCAGAAGACATCTGAAGCTTTTCTTCCCAGTTTGGAGACTACTTTTCTTAGTTTTCCCATCCCAGTGTAAGAAAGGAGCAACTTACCTGCATTCTCTCAAAGCTGGCCACTGGGGAACTGCAGACCTTGGGATTTGTCCCTGCCTTGTTTGACATAAACCAACAGAAACAACAAAACCCCAGTGGATGCATCTTACTTTTCCATAATGGAATATTTTAGAAGTCAGACTGGAGGCTTTCCCCACATTATAGCCTGTAGCAAAGATAAACTGATTCTCTGATTTTAGCAGAGATGCTGGGCTTGGAGAATTAATTTTTTATTGTATTACTTAATTTAGTTTGCTTGCACTTGGTAAATTTATTTTTTATGAATTTCTTCTAGTTTATGTTTGTATAGCCTGATAGAGCAATGGGGTCTGGCTTCTGCAGAAAAAAGAAAACTCCCCTCTCCTTTGAGAGCTGATGTTCATTCATCTCCTTGCCCTCGGTGCATTTTTCTGTCGAGATCCCCATTCTCTGAGCTCATTACATTCCCCATCTCCTCTCCCCTCCAGGCCCCAGCAAACATCTCCCACTAGCCCTGCAGTTTGACCTTGGACCCCAGTTGCTCTCCCTATCTGACCCCAGCTGTGGATCCTGGCAAACCTCCAAGCTGGGGAGCTCCAGGACAGAGAGGAAGAAAGGCAGAAGTTTTCCTTTTTTTACTCCTGTTCTCCCTAAGATGCATGGCAGCTGCCATAAGAGGTCATTACTGGGCATGTGGCATCACACTTCCAGAAAGAATAATCTTTTTTAGAAAACTTGCCCAAAATTGAAGGCCAAACCACTTCTGCTTTCTGTACCAGTTGGTAAGAGCACAGCAATGCAATATCAGGTTTTGGCACAGGATCCCAAAATCGTAGGAGAGCTGAGAGGGACGGGGGAGATCAAGGGTTTGGGAAACAAGAGACAACAAGTCTAAGTGCAGCTTAGACATTCAATTATGCTTTAACCCAAACCATAGCTTTTACCCGTCACCTTGCTGCTTTCAAGAATACATTTTCATTCCTAGCTATAAATCAGTCCTACTCAATAACTAGCAGTTTAATCCCAAAAGCAACCCGCCAGTGTGTGGTAGAATGCAAGCAGCAGTTGGAGAAGAGATGATTTTAAGATACAGTAATGAAAGATGACATGTTTGGCATATCTGGGAACAGTGACCTACTCCTCATCTCTCTTTCTCTCTCAGTAATTGAAATTGACAGGCTACTGCATTTGCAATAATTTAGGAATACTACAGGAAAAAGAATCCAAAAGATATTTTGCAAGAAGGTCTTGGGGAAAAAATGTCTCCGTACACACACTTCATTCTCTGAGAAGTTAAGTAAACTCTTCCTATTATTTGTGCAAGTAATGCATCCCAAAGGTTAAAGGATCTTTGAGATTTATGTCGAAAGGGCAGTGACTGACTGCAAAAAATGCTATTTTATACTTCTGGAGTATTTTACCCATTCTGCTGGCCTTTGCATGGCTAGGTCGGAGAGACTCACTGCTGTAAGCTTGTCAGCCCTAAGTTTCTGAAAAATCTCAGCTTTCCTTTTTGAAAATACAAGTACAAATCTCCTAATTGCAAAATGAATGAGAGAGTGAATGAAGGTCGTTACCTGTAAAGGATGTTCTAACCTCTAGAAATCAGCATGTTTGCTTTAAGAACGTTAACACTGAACTCTAATGATGTTCTTACAGATCATTACTACTAGCTATTTCTTCACTGATTATACAAACAACTATTCAGTACCTCAAAATTATGGACAATCTTATTTCCCAGGGAAAAATTAACCATTTGGACTTTTTTTTGGCCTTTGGACTCTTTCCCTCCCTTTCTCCACTCCGATGCTTAGTTCTAGGAAACAACCTAAAAGTAAATATCTGCGCTGAATTACTTGTTCTCTGAACACTGTCATTAATTAATGAACCTTATCGTCCTGGTGAGATATTAAAAAGAAGTCCACGCTGCGGCTGTGTCTTCATGTGCTCCTGACCCATGCAAGAAGCTGATCAACATTTGTAAATCAGGCATGAGCACAAACACATACTCAGTGGTTGCTTGGCTGGTGGCATCTGTACAGAAATGTTAGGGGAGTGGATACAGATGAATAAACAAACTGGGCATGTTTAAACATATGTCTGTGGTTATACACTATAGATTTAAAAAAAAACACCCTACTGTTTCGATAGAATGGGGACAGAGAGTCTCCTGGGTAAAGCTGGGCTTTGCCCAAATGCCAGTTTGTGTACTGAAAACCTCTTTCAGAAGCACATTTCAAGTTATCTTTCTGGGAAACATAACAGGCAGACATCACTCTAGTTTCCTTCTCCTGTAGTATCTTAAAATCTTACAACTGCTATTACAACTTAAGCAGGAAAATCAAGCAGTCTTGCTGTAACATTCCAAATGGGAACTGATGTACTCTGCTATAACATACAATTGCATTTAAAGCAGGGAACTGAGAAGCAACACAGTATTCCTTGGAGCCTGGGCCCACCATGACTCTGTCTCAAGGAGAAATCCAGGTGTGCACCTTGCTCCCAGCAGAAAGAAATCCACATGCATTCACTAGGAGAGAGTCAAGGTGCCCCAACAGGTACAGCCTGGGTACAGTTTCTTTGATTCTACTGTAGAGCTGGTGACAGGTAAAAGAAAGGGAGATTTCCTTATTGATTGTTTACTCTGTATCACTTTTCCCCTCTGCTGGAAAAATGAATATTGCCTGAGAGTTTGCAAAGAAATTTGGCTGTGGGAGCATGGATGCTACTTGAATGAAGAGCTGTCTTGTTCTGGAATTTGTGGATCAGTGCAAATAGCTTTAAAATATACATATGTGTATGTACGTGTTCTTATGTATACAGGCTATTTTGAATCACAGACTCATTTCATGTCAAACTTTGAAAAGGATTTTGCAAAAGAAAAAAAACCCAAAAAGTAAAAATGTAGCTATCAATTACACAGCCAAAATCTGTGCTCTGAATAATCTCAGCAGAGGACTTGATTTATTCTGTTTAATGTTGTTTCATACCTGGATAGAGATCATTCTCAAAGGGTGAGCCTTTAAAACTCTTCTAGTCTGTCCAGTAGCTTCATGGCTGGTACTTTGTCTGGGATGAAATAACTCATTTCTATAAATCAACTGTAATTTGGGAGGGAGTAGTATCTTTTAGTGGACTTGGCATTCGTTCATTCTCTCACCAAAATTCTAAATCCTTTGAAGTTTTACTGATCATTCTGCACAGCTAAGACCAGTTTTGCTGAATAATAGTTAAGGATTTCAGTGATATTATTTTCTCCCTGCTGTCTATAAAACAATCTTCACACTAGGGCCAGTGCTCACTCTTTGTATTGGAAGTTCTGCCTTTAAAGAAAATATCATAATTTCACTTGAGGGTCCGTGTGATAATTCCTTCATGCAGTGTGTCTAATCTAGATACTCTTTTCCTTCAGGGAACCTGAGGACAAAAACTTCTAGTGAATGTTTGCTTTACCAGTGTTTCTGAATGGCAGCGAAGCATTTAGAATTTTGCTGCTCATTTTCTTCTGTGCTTTTTCTATCTTTTCATGGCACTCCCATATAAGCCTCTCTCTGCTTAGAAATTTACATATTTTTTTAGTTTTTCATCTGACTGCTCTAATTTTCTTCAATGTTACTGCCCCTTAGAGGCCAGTTTGGGATTACCACAGCAGTTTGCTAGTCCCTGTGTGGTACCACTTTGCCAGCAGTTCCCCAGCGGCAGCCTTGCTTGCTTATCTGGTGCAGCTTTCTAAGGCACCTTAAATCCACCACGTCAAATCTATTGACTATTGTTGTTGAATTCCCTGTTTCTTTTGCTCTTTGAGGTATTTATGTGGAGCAAAACCCTTTGAAACACAGGCTCTGTTCTGTAGAAGTAAATCTGGGCAGGAGGAAGGGGGCAGGAGGAGAAATACCCATGAATTTCGTCGAAGATGGATTAACAGCAGTGACTTCAGCCTTTTCAGTTCTTGTTTGTTTGTCTAAGCTTCATTATTTCAAATGGGCCAAAGTGCTCTCTGCAGCAGGAAAAAGTTACAGACATAATTAATTCAAGCCATTTGGCATTTCCTGTCAAAATGGCAGACATTCATCAAGCTGTGAAGATTGCTGAGTTTCATGTCCGCTCAGGGCTGGTGCTCAGACAATTTTCCCAGCACATCTCTTTGCACAACTTGCACATCTCTTCGTTTTGAATTCTTCCACAGCCAAACCCAGTCCCTCACGCTGACACTCAGTCTCTTCAAAACCTCCCGTCAAACCCTTTGCTACCACCTCTCCTTACGCTCTCCTAGGACATTAGTGACTCCGTGAGAGGTGCCTGGAACTTGCCCGGTTCCCTGTGCCCCAAAGAGGAGCGGAGGGTTACCAGCATGTGCTGTGGGGATGCTGGGCCACCTCCTTTTATCATGATCCTAATGCCTGCATGAGGCAGGCGGTCTGGAGTCATACCATGACCTTTTGGCTGTTCACTGAGGGGCTGGCCAGGAAACTGCAGCAAAAAGGGTGTACGAGCAAAGGGACAAATAACAAAAAAAAGGGAGAAGAGAGCTTTGGAGAGTTTAGAGCAGCAAAGCCTATGGCGACATGGCTGGGTGCAAGCCAGCTCCAGACTTTCAGACACATTAGCAGAAGACTGTTAAACAACACTTAAACAGAAAAATAAAGAAACACTTCTTGGCAGTGAGGCTTTTCAGTGGGGTGTTATGCCCCCTGAGAAAACTTCCTGGCAGCTATCTACCTCAGGCTGTGGAGACGCACCCAGTGACAGGGAGGGGCTTGACTATGAATAAACCCAATGTATTTAAATACTTATGTGATTTGGTAGCATTTGGATTCCTTCTTCAGTTTTCTGTCTGTTCTGGCTCTTTGCATATGCTCACAGCTCTCACATTGCTGTCTGGAAGACACAGGCTCATATTTTTTCCCCCCTCTGTTACAAGCAGAAACAGAGTGGATCACTCAGACAACACAACTGTTCACAAACACTTGTGTTTCAGAGATTTGGTGTCAATGAAAGGGTGAAATGGTTTTCTGATTTGTCAAAAGTCCAGCAGACTTTTAGTAGCAGAAAATGATCAAATTAGATGTGACAGAAGCACAAGAAGTCCATAGTATGGCTCTCTCTTGTAACTACACCGAAATTAGGTGAACAAATCTGGTTGATAATGGCTTTAGAAAAGTAAATGCGGCATCTACATTTGACAGCTATGTGGTTGAGCTGGCAGATATGGTGATTTTTGTTGGCACACAGCGGAAAAATAGAATTACGTTGTGTTTAATCAAAGGGACCTAGTCTGGGATAAGTCTTGAATCCCTCCTCTCCACAAAAAAACCAGTCTTTAGAACAAAGGAAGTTCTGCATAATGTTATTTAGTCTGCGCAAACCACTAACTGTATGTCAGAGCTCTGATGAAGTCACTGCTTAGAAACCATTAAGAGATAGTGTACAATCAGTGTGATATACTTTAGCTGGGAGACATGTTTCTGGTGAGTAACCGAGTGATCAGGCCCAGTGTGAGCACAAGAAAAATTACCAACAACTTAAGGGACAACAGATAAACCCTGAAGCTTTCTGCCACCCTGAAAGAAGGTTTCCTTTTCAAATGCGCTGTAAGGCCACTCTTCGTGTTGTCTCTCATCTCTAATGCGAGTCAGAATAGTAGATTTATCTGGAAATCTCCAAGGACCTTGGAAAATCTCCAAGGACCAGTTTGATATTAGAGAAAATATGTCTTCTGGCCTCCTATCAAACTTTAATATACATCTAATGCTGACAGGAGTGGTCAAGGGAAGAAGTGTATTCTTTGTTTTGGTTAAAAATCATTTTTCCTGCAGGAAAGGAGCCCTGGCAGAATGAAAGCCACTGCCAGTAGAAACGGATACCTGAGCCCTAGCACATTATTTGCCAGGGGAAACATTTTAATGTAATCATGCAGTTTACCCCCTCTGTAATTCATTAAAGCATGGAGGGAAGTCAAATCACATGAAGCCAGGGGCTGTAGCTGCAGGAGCACACAGGAGGAGTGAGGAGTCGAAATGCGTGAGTGCCATCCATTGCCTATCACGGAATAAATCAGAGCTGAAACCTTTCTTTTGTGTGGTTTGGAACAGACGTGGGCCTCGAAGAGAGAAGATTTGAACCAAAAGACAAGCAATTCCTTTATCTAGTTGTAATTAACTGCAGGTGCTTTCTGCTAACGTAACGCAGATTTGAGTCTCATTTATCTTTGTTTGGAGACAGCATAGCTCTCACATTTTTTGTGAAGAGTTAGAAGAAAAAAGTTAATTGTTTTCTTATTATGGCAGATCACATCTTTCTGTTCAAATTCTTGGCTGTTTTTTCTTTTGATAATGATAACACTGCCTGCCACTCTGACAGATGAGCTGAACATGACATGGGACAAATCAAAACTGGTGAAGGCTTGGGTCAACATTGTTAAAACTGAGTCTTGTCTGTCAGTACATCTATGAAAATAGATGTTTCTAGCAATGCATACTTGTCTCTCTCTCTGCTAGTAAATCAGTACCATCAGATCCTCTTACTCAGTCTTACTCTGCATTTTGTAAGGGAAAGGATTTTGAGTGATTTCTTCCTTCTTGCTTCTTGGCTGCGTCAGCTACAAAACACTGTGTAGCCCTGACACATCTCTTTTTCCTCTCTCTCTCTTTGACATCAGTGTGAATAAGGAATAACTCACGGGAGAAGCCAAGGCAGTATAAAGCTGTTGGGACAAAGCTGGGGCTGTTGTTTCTATTCCATGCCAGCCTGAGAGCAGACACCTAACACCGTGTCGTCCGAAATGCTGCTTGTAATCATATTCCTCTCTGGAAACTGGATCCTTCTTAAGGGAGCCCTGAGCTCTGGATACTTGGCTTCTTTCTGGTCCCCTCAGTCTCCAAAGAGACAAAGAGGCTCAAAGACCAATGGAGAGATTGAGAGGTACAATTAATTGAAACAGGATAAGGTCTGCATGGGCTTTGTATGACTTGGGATGTGAGAGTTGTGTGACACAGCTCTGGAGTGATGGCTGAGAGAAGCCAGGGGTAAGCTCCAAGAAGGAGTTTGTGCTTGTCCTGGAGGGAGAAAAATGTAATGTTATTGTCTCCTTGTGCTGCAGCTGAAGCTGGTTCTAGTGGTTTAGGCCAATAATGCTCCTTAGCGCAAAGCAAACAGCAGAAGGAGATGCTGGGAGCAAACTGGATACTTTTTGTGTCGCAAACAACAACCACTTGCATGTGTCCATTGCGAGAGCAGAAAAGGCGAAATATGAAACTTCTCCCCCACTTTTAAGGAAGTATCAGTCTCTGGCAAGTTTGGACACCTGCAACAATTGAATTCTTTCCAGCACGAGTCCAAAGGCTTTTAGCTTCACAGCAAGCCATTTTCTCCTAGGGAAGAGGCATAAGAGAAGGGGGAAGATGGGGGGAAAGAGAGAAGATAATACAAGGGCAAAATGTGTCAAAAGCAAAATGCTGTGCAGGCTATGTGTTGGGAGGAAGGAGGAAAGAAGTGGAACATGAAAGACAAAGCCTATACTTGAGGTAGCTACAGCTGTTGCGTTTAGTTTCAGTACTGGTCATTATCTTCGGGAAAAAATGGTGAGGGGGAAGATGTGCTAATGTGTTAAGGCTGTTAAGATGGGATAGAAAGTCTCAGAGATGCAGGGTAAGTATTTGATTGAGGCAGATCATATCACCATTTCCTTCACCTCCCCAAAAACCAGCAGTAAGACTGAGAGAACTGAATATACGAGAATAAATTCCTGTCTTGGCTACTTCAGAGAAACTCCAGAACAACTCTTCTAATATAATCAGGCTCAGATTTTGTCCAGAGCTGTAGGATGCATTAGGAAACTGCTGCAATACTCATGATGGGCAGTGGGTAGGTTTACTTAATACCACACTGAGATGGTCCATTGTGCTTAATATGGGTGTAGACCCTGCTGTGACTTAGGTGTATAAGTAGGGTTCCAAACTATTTAGTTTTTCTTCTGTTTGTGTTATTTTTGAGAATTATGGCCTATTTTCATGCTTATATTACATTTTTTTTAGAAATTAATAATCAGCTTCCAAAGCATTTTAGTTTGAACTTTCCTGATGATTTTAATTTGTTGATTTTGTCTAATACAAGAATCTACATCCTTAAATCATTTAACCTCTCAAAAAAAAATGCATTTGAATACACTATCTGAAAACTTTTGAGTTTGTTTCAAGTTAATTTTTTTTTTCAAACAGCTGAACTTTCAGCAATGGCTGTGAGGTGCTGTTATTTAGTTTTTATTTGGTTGGCTAAAGCCAAGAAACTCTGCTTGTCTGGCACATCAGCATGGAAATCAATAAGGCACACAGCAAGCAGATGATCTAGTCCCAAAGGAATATTGTTTTATATGGCATGGATAAGAATAATATATATGCGTGTATATCCACAGAAAACATTATAGTTGCTTAATACAGTGTGTACAGTGGATTTACAGCTGAAAGTAGTGACAAGAAATTATATGCGTAAAGTCCCTAGAATGTGTTAGAAACTAAAAACTAAAAAAAAAAAAAAGATCATGAAAAGTGGATAAATATTACAAGACATGAATTTAATTCCCAGTATTTGTAGAAAATCTTTAACCCTTTTGACGACCATAGTTTCACATCTTTAGTGGACTTGATTTCTTATGAAGTAGAAGCTATTCAGTCTTCCCAACTGCACTAATTCACACAAATATCATTTGTGCTTGAAATTTGTAGTATATTAATGGATTTTAAGTGGTTCCAGCAATTCCATTAAAAGAGGATGAAATAAATAAGTGAACAGTTTGCCAAAGGTGGAGATGCTGCAGTTGTGAAACCAGCCAGTGGTTTATGTCAAACACAGTCATTAAAAAAACTACAGTGGTGAATTAAAGGAAAAGTAAGTTAAAGATTAGGTATTCTACAAAGCGATACTTTAAACGAAGACAGGGGTATGAGCAGTAACATCTGGATGAAATAAAGTTCCATCTGAGAACTAAAGTACAATAACATTGCTTATTTGAACAATTTCTGTGTTAGAAAGTAGAACCTAATACCAAGTACAAGAGTCTCTGGGATATTTTTTTGGAAGAGGGACAAAAAATTGGTAATTGATACAAAATTTTCATTAGCTTTACTCTCCATCTTAAAATAGATACTTGTAGCATTTGCTTATGACATGCCCATTGCCTGACCACCCTGCCTGCTTTGGGCATCTTGGAGGTGTAAAGTCAACAGAAGGAGACGTAAAGGCAGCTGAAAAGAGAACAAGGGTGGCACAGCACTTTATTGCAAATGTATTGTGAGATGATGCTTTCTTTCTAAGTCCTCTGCCTTCACCTGAGGTCATATGAAGACTCAATATATGTGTGGCTTTTGCTTGTGAGAAAACACACATACTGGCTGAGCCTAGGTTTTATTTTTGTTCACTTTTACTACTAGAGTGGTTTTAGCCGCTACAGAGGTCCCACATACAAAGACATTTTTACTTTCATAAGAACTGTGGTCTTGCATATAATAATTTTCTCCTTATGGCCAGCTTCATTAACCTACCAGGGAATTATACACACCAGGGTTTATTTAGATGATCTTTCAAGTGTCCTTCCTGTTTATAGAGTGATTAGCCACATGCACCAAATAAAATACGAGGCCAGGGAATGGAGGATACCATGCTAACAGGAAGCACCTTCATGTAAATACTGGTGATGCTCCACGCCACCCAGTAACTGCATCTTCCCGCAGGATCCAACCAGTTTTAAATACTTGTTTGGAAGCAGAACTATTTCTTATATTAACAGACTTAAGCAAAAAGAGAGATTGTTATTTAGGTAAAAAAATAAAAAAGGTGAGTTCTGAATAGAGGGTTTGCTTTGGGTTACTGACACTATCATATCTTTGGAAGAGCTGAGCATTCCTTTGCCTGATGGACTGAGATAATTTACCTTGATATTATCTACCTTGACCACACGAATGAACCTTCAAGTATGCATGGGGGAGAATAATGCAGGTGGTAGAATAGGCTCCTGGGAATGCACTGCTATGCTTGCTCAGACATCTGTTATTCCTAGGATACCTATTAATGATGTGATTGTATCTACTGTTATTACTATATTTGTACCGTTATTTAAGGACACATATGGACACCAGAACAGAGACATCACCAGCACAAAGTCTTGCCAGATTGCTTTCTGAAAACAAAAGTGTCTGCAGGTTCAAAAATGCTTGTCAAATAAAAAAGTGAAGACAAATTTGTTAGTTTTTATTAGGAAGTTATTTTTCAATTTGGCACTACATGATGATTTAAAATGAAACTGAGAGTTTCTGGGAAAATTTTTGCATTTTATGGTGCTGTCCTGTGCTCAAGGATGAAAGGTTTGTTTCTGCAGCCCAAATGGACCTTGGTGGTCCCTCACTAGGTGACAGTTGCCTGTGACCTCCTGTGGGCCCAGGCCTGCATATGGTGCATTGACCTCATCTGCCCACAAACAGGCAACAAAAATGATCTAGAAACAACTTGGTGAACAAAATTAAACACTGCAGGTCAAATGGAAATCAATTACAAGCTGTGCAGAAGACTGTGGAAGTCAACACCAGCTCTCACACCCATGAACTGGGATGGAGGCAATCAAATGTTAGGTCAGTTCAGGTCACCCTGTGGCTTCAGTGTCCATTTTTCACTCAGAATAGGGTAGGGAATTCTAAACATCTGAGATGAAGTTAATGGATGACTTGAACATACTGATCCTGCACTGAACACATGGTGCCAGTACAAACAAATAAAATTAAAGCAAAAAAAATGACTCTTTTTGTAGTAAACACAAGCATAGTTACATCCACCTGAATGACATCTGTTAATTTTTGCATTTAAGTCTTTGTCTCCTGTTTATGTATGAAATCTATTTGGTATCATCTGTCTAATGCAATTAAACAGTTTTCAGCACTGATCCTCTCTCAACATTTAAATTAACACAGAAATGTTTTTTCTCCATGATAATGTCAATTGGCAAGACTTTCAAGGAAAGCACCTAAATGAATTAGGAGTCCAAAACCCACTCCCTTGAGTTTCTATACAGCACAGTGCTTTGAAATGGACTATAGACTATCTTAAGATGTTATTTTATGCCACTAATCTTTGAAAAGAGCTATGAGCTGAGATGGCCTCCGTGCTTCAATTTAAAATGCAATTTATGACTCCTGTTAACACTTACGTTACACGTCTATAACATGTACAAAAGTATATTGAATGAATAAATTTTTAGTGTATCTAATGGTTATTGCAGACTTCTGTAACTATGACAAAGCTGAACCCATCATTAAATTAACTTTACATCTTGACATGATGGAGTTACTTTCATCCTAAGGTGGTAGCCAAAAATGCAGGGTGTTGCAGTCTGGGTCAGTTGAACGACGGTGTTGATGGACATAGATGTCCCCACCCCAGCCCTTTTTATTTCCAAAGCATGTACAGAAGTCCCCCAGGCACACATGGGATAAAGCAGATGAAACTTTGATGACCAAGCACCTAACCCAAAATCCAAGTACTGTCCTACCAATTTTTTTTTTTGTCTCTGAGTGACTTCAGTCTCTTTCTCTGTGCTTTTCTTTACATTTCCTGATATTTTTTGTTCCTGTTTTCTTAAAAACCTACCCTCACTCAAAACTTGGCTCAACGCAGTCCTGTCATGCTGCTCATCCACTCCTGAGCAGATATAAGATGTGTAACCCACCTCAGGCTGGGGTGCTGATGAATTCCTCCATCCTGAGATCTCAGGGCTTTGCTGTCTGTAACCCACTGGGAGGCTGCCTAGCAAGCTGGTTGAAAGTAGTGAGCGCACTGAGTTTGTAATCCTTTTAGTGAGTGTGTTGCAGTTAATGCTACGTGTGAGCTTTTGGACTGCCCTATTTAGATTGGCATTTTGGGACAAGAACTTTATTTATTATGCCTGATACAGAGTTGGGTACTTAAGGCATTTAACCAACAACAATAACTTTGCAATGGGGAGCTTGCTGGGTTTGTCTGTGATTTGGATGTTCATGGGTGGCTGGGCATTTCCCAGCAATATTGCTGGAAAATATTTATCTCTTTCATGGATCGTGGGATTAACATAGTAACAAAACATAATTTTCACCTATGCAAGATGAAAAGCAACAATACTAGAGTATCTGAAAAACCACTTCTCTTTCTCATAATCAGTTAATGTGTAGAAGACTATGGTATCTCTAAGTCTTCCCCAGCCAGCAGTCCAGGAGGGAAGAGTTAATTTGTATAAAATCAAGTTAATAACAGAATCTATGCTTTTAAGGTAGGATTGTGTCCCAAGACAGTCCTGAGTCAGAGCATTAAATGTTCTCCCTTGATCCCAGGAGCCTGGCTTCAATACATGCTGGGATCTCAAGTCTCCATTGATAGGTGACTGCAGCTGCCTGCAAGGAGTCTCAGCAGTGGAGTTTTATGGCCTGCATCTGGCTCACAGCTCATACCTTACACATCCTCCTGGGAGCTGAGAGTCTCAATTTTGTTCTTAACACAGCAGAACAAAATTAAAATGAAAATCTAAAATGCGACCCTTTTTCCCAAGCAATATGAAGGTCAAGGAAATAATCTCTTCTGCAAAAGCATCAGGAAAAAAACGCATACAGAAAAGCAGCTATCACAAATATAAGTAAGCAGCTATTATAACACCACTAGTAATCTCATTTTTTAACTGGCTAGCAAGTGTGGAAAACTTGAAAATGTTCTTTCAAATGGCTTCCAACAGCAAGGGATAAGATATTGCACTGGGCAGGATATTCTAGCAGGTGGGTCCCGCTACCTTCTGCTCACACATGTTTTCCATAATAAGCGAAAGCAAAGAACTACTTTCTATATTCCTGTTTTCAAAAGTTGAACTTTCAAAAGAACATTCTGCCATGGATCTTCTGCCACAAGTGATGTAATGGCACTGATGGGGACACACAGAGAATCCAGCGTTCCTACAGCCCCCTAAGGCTTCTGAGCAATGCAAGGTGCCATGATTTTCCCTCGCCCAAGATGAGCCCTGACACCTACCTGCTTGCACAGGAGATGCCATGGGAGGAAAGACAAGCCAAAATGAGTGTTGTTTCTACTAGAAGGTACTCCATTCTTTCCCAAAAGGAGCTGCTAGCCCACATCACCTTGCCTTGTTCTCAGCAGCTGAGAGTTGACCACATCTCTGGCATGACTGACAGAACCAGGACTGTTTGGTGGCCACGGGAAAAAGCCTGCTCTCCCTGGAGCTACAACCAGTTCTGGGACTGCCAAGGGCCAACTGAGTATAAATGTGTTTGAGCAGAGAACAGCAGCCTCTCCTCCTACCCACAGGTCAGGAAAATTTTGATCCGACCGCTCTGTTGATGCAGAAGAACAATGATAATTTCATTACACACAAAATGAACTGCAGCCCAGTGATTCAAAAACTCCAGGTCTTTGTTGCAGCCTTTGATGCTGACTGTGTTTCTGTGTTTTTATGATGCATACGTAGACTGCAGATCAAAGGCTATTTCTAGGTCATTTTACCTATAAGATTATTGAGGTTTCCTGCTAAATCACTGGGAACGGTGAAAATTTGCAGTGTTTTTATTACACTTGCACAGTCAGCACACAGCAAAATTAGGAGGTATGTCTGCTTGGGTTTGAATACCTCAAAGAAACCAAAATGCTTAAAAACCAAACTGTTAAACAAAAGTCAACTTATAAATCTCTTGAAAAGTCCCAGAGACCTTCCAAGCTGTCTGCTGACACCTTCTGCCTGTCTCTGACCCTCCTAAATCAAAGCATTTATCTAAAGTACAAGAGTTGGCTGTTTGCATTTAATAAAAGTTGCTTGTCTTGTCAGTCTGCAGAACTCTTGTTCCCGCTGGCCATTTCCTTGATGATGTGTTACAGCAATGCAATGGCCAGCAGCACTTACAGAAATAGATGCAAAAAGTGGCTTGATTAATTTTAAATATGTTCATTCCTGAATACAAAATGTAGGTTGCATGAGAAAAGGAGGGGAGGGTTGTAAGGATATGCTGTGTGTTTTAACTAGCGTAAGGTCTGTTTTGGGGGAATGATTTCTGCTCCTGATAACATACCATGGCACAACAACAAAGGACAACATTTTGCTTATCGATTCTATATAACAATAATCCTGAAATAATTTCAAATTCCAGGGCGCAATTCTGCACATCAGTAAAGTTAAAGGTCTATTACACTTGCAGCCTCAGGAAAAAAACCTTTATGTAAATCATGTGCTGCTTTTGCATCTCTGAAGTGCTGTAGACTTAGGCCTCCATCCTGTGTACTTTCTCCATGGGGCTTTTCTTTACCCACACTCTTGAAGTGAAGCATTTGCCTACATTTTGTAGAATATAGATTGGCATCGGATTGTAATTTTGAGAAACGTGTTTGCTCCCATGTCGCATACCATGTCCTCCTCTTCGTAATGTAATATCAGTATTTAGTGTTGACTACCCTTCCAGCCATCACAAACCAGCTTCCTGTTATGTTTTAAGGGTGCTGAAATTAATTGCTTGTACTTAGTTTTCCTCCTGTTTAGAAGAAAAAGATCTTTTCTGATACGCTGTAGAATACACATCAGATGAGGCAGTCCTGGTTAATGCTAAACAATATTCATTTGTTTACAAGCATTTGCTCTTCCCTGGACTGAAAGGGGAGTGTGGAGCCTTCCTGGTGATCATGGATGGCTGCATTGTCTGAAACAGCCTCTGAAATTTTAGGCTGCTTCAGACCCTACTTTGAAAGGAAAGCCAAGTGTGTTTGGACCAGTTTAGGCACCAAGCAAGTTTAGCCAGGGTGTAGAGATCATCAGGCTGCTGGTAGCAGCCTAAGATCACCAGTATCTAAGATCACCACATCACCTAAGATCAGGTCCTGCTGCCTGTTTTTCCTGTGCTGAGATGTTACATCTTCAGGAGAGGGAAGAGGTGAAAGGGAAGTGGGCAGGCATGTCCAGGCCCAGCAGTGAGGAAGGATGGGTAGAACAGTCGAGGAGCAGCAAACCCAGCTGAAGTCCCTCAGCTTCCCCTTACCTGCAGACTCACACTGATGCTTTTCTGGAGGGCTGTGACAGGGTGTAGGGGAGCGGGTATGTTAGAAGGGATGGTGGCATGGTCCATGAAATGTTAGCAAGGCAGTGTGGGTGGAAACATGGCACAGTAAGCCTACACAGGCAGGTGTGGTGAGACCAGATGGTGGTTGAGGACATTTGTGTATGGTCCATGTGAGTAATTCCTGGGTTCATTTTTACCAAAGGTGTTTATTGGCAACTCCAGAAATGCCCACATAAACTTCAGTCTGGATCAGAAGAAACACGAAGGTGTGCCCACCTCTGTTTCTCAAGACTTCATGGGTATTTTCTTCAGTACTTTTTGAAACTTTATTTCTGTTGAATGTAGATGGTGATAGAGCTAATACCCTTCTATTATCCCAGACTGTCAGAATAGCTTTAAATCTATGTATCAGGAACCACAATCAGGTATTTTTACTCAGAAAAAAATCGTTTCTGAAATCTCCTTGAGTAGAAGCAACATGCTTTAAATACATATTTTCTTTATTTATTTTATGGACTACACCCTTCAAACAAGTATACCCTAAGAAACTACAAAAAGGAAAAATGCATTATTTTATACCTTTATCTTACTGTTGTAGCAAAGTAATAAATATGAATTTAAAAAAATAAAGGTTTCTGAAGTGGGGTTCAAGCCTGTAAATTCAGAAGATGATGCTGGTGGTACATAGAAAAGCCTTGAAGTATGTATTCTAAAGAAACTTAACATTTAAAATTGAAATAAGTATTGTATTGAAAAACTATGTATGCAAACCATGGTGTGAGGCTTAGAAAACAGCAGCTGAGCTTCTGTTCAGAGAAGTAGAAGGCAGTTTACCTTGCGCTCCTCTCCCCAGGGATGCTCGTGGGAGGCCCAGCTCATGAATCTCGCTGTTGGACAGTGCTGAATCCTGACCTACGTGTGGTTATAGTAAGAGCGATTCTTTGGACAGCTTGGAAACTCATGACCCTTTGTTTGCAAAAGGCATTTTAAAACAGCAGCATTTTGGACTCCAAGAGTGGTCTGAGCTTCAGAGTAGGAAAGCATTTCTTTAGTTCATTTTTTTTCTCTTAAGAAACTCCATTCCAAGTCAGGCATCTCATCTTCTGGTCCTGGTTAAGGCATCAGGCAAGGGAGTCAGGCTTTTACCGTCAAGCTTATGTAAACACACGCACCCCCACGCACCCTGGTTTGTTTTGCTACAAGACAAGTGAGGGTCACCCAAAGCTTTAGCAAGGGATGTTCAGAGCCTTAGTCCTGGCACTGACAGTTTTTTAAATAGATGGAGCACAGCAGAGTTGTGATTTAGTAGCCCGAGGTGCTAGTAGTTTATTAGCTGTATTTGTGGAGCCAATGAGGGCTTGGGCTTTTGTGGTAGCTGGTCTGCAACACGAGAGCAGACCAGCAGGGCAGTTTCCTTGGCAAGGATGCTTGGACAGTAGCCTGGGTTGTGAAGATCCAGGTCAGCGCTTGCCTGGGTTTGCAAGTGTCAGGCTTGAAAGTAATTAGAGAAGTCGAGTTGTGAGATACTGGATTTCATTTGGGAGTCCTAAAAGCCTGCAGGGCTGGTGAAACTGGGAGAGGCCAGGGGGGTGTTGTGAAGCCTGCAGCCACCCACCACCCTCTCTGCTCTGCAGAGGTTTTCTGAGAGTGGCTTCCAAACCATACTGTCTGGACTGAAGATGTAAACCACGCTGCACAGCCTTAAACCCCATGGACTCAGCCTCCAGAGGGAAAGTGTGGGGGTTTCCTCTGGTAACAGAAAGCTGTGTTAGCAGTCTCCATGCCAGGCTGCGGTGTGGAGGGAGTGTGTGAAAATGGCCAGTGCCAGCTGGCTCACATGCCCCTGGGACCACTTTTTTTTTTTTTTTTTTAAATAATGTATCACATGAAAAGATGTTATTAGCATAGCTCAGAGTAGCCCTGAGCAGCTTGACTTAGGGCTACTTTGAATAACTTCTGGGAATTACAGACAGCCCTCAAGAGTCTCTAATGCAGGGAGGAAGCAACCAGCTCCCTTGTATCATCATTTCTGTGCTGCTTTTTCACTGGGAGATGCAGACAGCCATGCTTAATGAGGCAGTTCCCGTTGCAAAAGCTACTCTGTCAAAAGACCAGATTTCTGCTTCCAATTCACCCGTGGTGGCTGAACAGTCCAGCCACAGGGTACAGGTTGGACTGACTTTCGTTTTAGCTGTGCTTCGAAATAACCCTAATGTGTTATTTTAATATATAGGTATGTATGTGTAACTAGATCATGTGTATAATGTATGTATTACGTACAATAATCTGCCTCATATACGTGTAATTGTTAGTGGGTTTTAGATATATAATGATATTTTATATATATATAAATATATAGTATGTTATATAAAAAATACAAATGTAAATAT
>WUAM01000260.1:1463486-1537626 GCA_024336885.1 Actenoides hombroni | reverse complement strand
AACCTTGCTTTTTTGGACAGTGTTTACATTGCACAGATTTGACTGATGAACCAGAATCTGATTGATGGTCCAAAAATGCTCACCATATGTCCCTTCTCTGTATTCCAGGAGACTGGATAAACATACAATGCTTTCTTGAAATGAAAGAAGATTTTGTAAGAGCCGTGCACATAAACCATGGTACTTTGTGAATAAAAACAGATTTTATCTCCGCAGATATTCTAATTTTTAAAAGGATGAAATCTTTTCATTTAGTTAGGGGCACATAGGACATTTTGTTTGTTCCACTTCAGCTGCATTTGTCTTCAGGTTCTTAAGGAAAATTAGAGCTTTCTTATTGCCTGAGAATGTTTTTCTGTCTTCCTTTTCCCTTAATTTTTTCAGGACGAACTCCATGATGTAAATCATATTGACAATTTCAAGTCACTGTAAAAAACAACAACAAAAGTGTTTTGTCTTACTGCAATAGCAGTATAAAAGTTTAGGCACTGGCAGGAGCATACAGGGACTCTGAAGGGTGTAAGGTCATTTGTTAGGTTTTTTAAAATCCATTCTCTCTTCATTTCAAATGACCACTGGAATGTCGTGAGCATTTGGAAATCACTGCTTTTGCCTCGAAGGTATGTTGAATCTTTGCTGTGGAGAATGACCATAGTGCTTTAAAATCTAACTGACCATCAACATTTCCAGATGTGCAAGGAGGACTCGATTTCTTTCTCAAAGCTCCTTTTCAACACACAGCCAGCCAGCAACACAGTTCAGAACATATGGAAAAGGCACCAAGCGTCTGACCTTCTGCTGGAAGAGACCTTTACTTGAGATTTGTCCAGTGTGTATCTTACATAGAAACTAGTGCTAAGTATACAAAGCAAAACCACATTTTTGGCTTTAGTGAAACAAATTGCAGCCCCTGACACACCAAAAGAATGCAGGCTACAGAAAAAAGGAAGAAAAAAAAAAAAATTAATGCATCCAAAGTAAAAGAAATCCAACATGCTTAAATCAAAACCTTCCCAAATGTTGTATTCAAATTAAAATATCAAAGGAATTTGATAAATATCCTTTGCTAAATACAGCATTTCTGCTCAAAATGCATTGTGCAAGTCTCTTGATGCATGTACATCTACAGTAATATTGATTTTAATGATTTTTAATTATTGTTGATTCTTTAGTAGAAAACTGAAGGGAATAATATTATTTATTTTTTGAGAATACAGAGCCCTCACACAAATTAAATTACACACATGTGAAGTGGCACACATTATATGTATTTATTCTACTACACATGTAATGCAACCTCTAATACCGTGTTTCCTCCTTCAAAACAAGAGTCCTTTGTCTCTTTTCCACTCTCCATATAACAAAGCGATATACCTTTAAATGAGGAAAAGTCCCAAAGGAACAAGCAAGCAAAAACCTAAAGGTTGATTTAGTGTTGTAATGCTATGGCAGTAAATGAAGACTCAGGAAATGTCCTATTCCAAATGTATAGCTAATAACAGAGACTTAAGGCACTGTTATAAACTATTCACCAATTCTTCGCTGGGCTGTACTCCAGGGAAACTGTATTTGGATTTGCAAAATTCTAGGGCTGACAGAAACGTAAATAGAGTAGATGTCTATATTGGAAGAAGATTTTGCTTTTCCACACTGAAACCACCTCAGAGAATTTTTAAATCTGAGAGTGGGTAATACTATCTTTTGCCAGGTATGATAAACGTATCCTCTCAGAAGAGCATTTTAGCCATTTTTGTTTTGAAACAACAATAGCAGAATTGGTATTTGTATGAATTATAACTTACAAACAATACAGGATGCTTAGCTAGTGCAGTTACTTTAAGGTTTTCCTGCCAAGTATGATGCCTGTATCCGTCCAAGTATTGTCTGATTCTCCACTGTGTGACATGACATTTTGGTTCATTCTGTGGCATAATTTGGCTGCAGAGCTCACAAAGTACAAGGTGGCTACACAGCTCTTTGCAGTTATTGCTCTTGCTGCCAGTAAAATGCTCTGGATTCTGACATAGGCTCAGCCTTTTAGAGATGTTTGGAACAAATGTATTTCAAACTATAATAACCTATTTTTACACTAGAAAAAAAATGGTGTAAAAAGAACCTATTAGTTTATCTGGATCACTTTATAGGACTGGCCATTTGGCAACTGTATAACATTTTTCTTGTTGATAAATGCCCCACTTGGCATTATACCCTATTGAAACATATTCTGCTTTCCTACTATGGGTGTTATGCTTACATATTTTTGTCTCCTTTTGACAAATTCATCACCTGATGGATGAAAATGTGAAACCATTCAAACACAATGACTGAAAGACGGCTAATGAAAAGTACTAACTGCATTTCCATTTTAATGTTTAAGCTATTCCAAATTCCTGCACATCTTGTAAAACCCTCTTGGATATTTTCATTCTTCAACCAACATACAGAGAAACCTCTTTGCAGAAACTCTCCCTTTGTCTTCAAGATGCGAGCTCGGGCAGGAGCTGATGTTCTTGTTTCTCTTGTTTGAGTTCAGTATGGGATTTGTCCTCAAAGAAAGGTTCCTTGTACGAGGCATGGCAAACAATTAATAAAAGCTGTATCCTGAGGGCACTTGGTGAAAGGTGACACAGGCGAATGCAGCTGTAACCACAGGGTATGTGAGAGATGCACTTATGCACAAAGAGTGGACTAGAAAGTGAGAAAGGGGACAGAAAAAATCCAGGGGGACTTCAGCTGTCAGGATCAGCAAAACAGGGATGGGTTGGTATGGATTTAAAAAGGCCAAAGGCCAAAAGCAAGAGATAGAGATTCTGTATGGTTATAGAGGCTACTGAGCCCATTCACTGCTATAGGGAAGGGACAGTATAAGATTAGTTTCAGGCAGCTTTATACCGTACAATAAAAAGTTACAAAATATTTTAGAAAAGGTGTTGCCCAGGGATGTTTGTAAATGATTCTCCAGGGAGGTGGCAGGATATAATGCTAGGTCTTCGTACAGATACATCTCATGCTGCAAATATCTGTCTGAAATTGATCCTTTCATTACACTTTGCTGGTTACTTAGATGACTTCTCTTTACACTTGAAAAATGAAGAGGATGTAAAAATAGCAATATGCCATGGAAATCACTAGGGACTGCTTATGTGTGTCTGAGAGAAAATATATGGCCTTTGGAACCATTTTGTATCTGCTGAAGTCATTATCTAGATGGAGGGAGAGTGCTTGGGGATGAAGGGTTTCAGGTCCTTGGCCACAAAGTCCTGCATTGGCTAGCAAGCAGCCACAACCCACTGCAAAGGGCTTTCCTGCTAGTCCTTTCTGGTTTAAAATGTTACAGCTCTGACACGAGATCTGTTTGGTATCACTACACATGGGCATTGACATGTTTCTTGTCAATATTTTCAGGAATTCAGCTACTTTCTAGCTAGTGCAACAGCCTGATGTTGGAAGGAAGCCCATAATGGAAAAAAGCCCATGGGTTTACACAAAACCAATCTGATATGTGACTGAGAATATGAGCCTTGGCAGGGCACACATTGTTGAAATCTCCTATCTTTTCCTCTACCGCAGTGTGGTTTATGCATAGCAAGAGGAGGATAATTGAAGACCGGAAGGGTTAGAAGTGTTTTGGTTTTGGACTCAACAGTCCATGGAGATTTTTACTATTATTACTACCATTACGTGTGTACAGAAAATTCTCCAGGGGATCAAGCAAGGTCTGTGGTTGTACCATAGCACAAAACACCCACATGATATAGTGCCTCGATCCAGCCTGGCAGACAGTTTATGCCCTCAGACTTGCAGGGATGGGAATGAAGCCTGAATAGGGGTCCCAGGTAAATGGGATGGGGTTTGGCATCGTAAGTCAGGGGTCTTTTCTTTTTTCTCCTTCTCTCATGCCTCTGTGTTGAATGAGAAGGTGCTGTGGATCAGGCCAGTGCAAGGAGGAGAAATCAGTCATTGTTTCCTCACACTTTGATCAGATGTTATAATTTTTTTTAGCTCCAACACTAATCAGTCAGCTGGTTTAATTTGTCTTTTTACTTAAAGGTTTCAAAATGTCATTTATTTTAAATAAGCTTCTGATCTTGTTTTTCTGAATGTGCTAAGCAATTTCCTCCAGTTGTAGCCCGAATATCCCACAGCTTTTCCCTCCCTTGGCCTGGGGTCAAGAGTCTCAGTGGGATAGCTGGTGTGGGGCCCTGCTCTGAGCTTTGCCTTCAGCCTTGCCCCTGGGATGCTAGATAACTGTCACCTCTGCTGTGGTGTCCACATCTGGAGATGGAAAGAACGGAGGTTGTCTCCTTTTGTAAAGTATTTTGAGTTCTCTGATACCTCACTGCAAAAGAATAGCCTCCAAGCTCTGATTTCCACTCCACAAAAGCAGATGTCTAATAAGCATAATGGTTGCAAAATTCCTTCCATTTTTACAACAAGCAAAACCATTTATTGTAACTGTGTGAGGATGTTGCTGCAGGAGAGTCTCTGCCCTTTAATTCAGTGCTAAGACCATCACAAAGACTGCACATTCCTTCTGATTACTCTTTTTGCTTCGCACTCCCTCAAGTTTTTATTTTTGAAGAAAATGAACCAAGGTCAATGAGTCCCTGTCTGAAAGTGGGATTAGGACTGGGGATTACTGGATTGAAGCCTAAGCAAGCAGGGAGAGAAATGGACACACTGTTGACCCTGGTACAAACCAATTGGTTCCCGTGGAAAACAGCAGCAGTGCTCAATGAAGTGGCTTTCAAGAATGGGTTCAGGATGTGTGTTTTAATATCCAGTTACACCACACCTTTTCCAGCATTGCTCTGATCCCTACCCCACAGAACTCCTAGAGAGATGCAATAGATGTAATTAATTCCATCAGCAGAGTTGGCTTCTACATTAATTTCTCCCCCTACAAAGGCACAAAGAAGTTCCTTGGTGTTGTGATGGATCTTCTCACTGCTAACGTTCTATGATAACTAATATTAGTGAAGAACTTTCCACTTTGCTAAAAAATGCTATTTTAAGGTTTAATAATAGTTATCAAAAAATTCATAGAGGACAGAGTAGATGCTTAATAGATAGGATTATTAATTGATCTTTCTGTAATTCATATCTAAGAAGCAAAACTTTAACTTAGAAGCTTAACTTTCATGACCAGTGTTTGAAAATAATGCTCCTGCATGCTCATGCAAGCTGATCTCTGGAACATTTCAAAAACACACGCTTTACATCCCCCAAACATCAATGGGCACTTTTTGTACAGTCAGAAGATAAGTAATCCATCACAAAAAGAAGGGTTGGAAGATTTGCTTAGGAAAAAAAGCCATTATGTCTATGTGGCATGTGACTTTTAAAGAGGTTTAATGTAGTTAGTGCTAATCGTGGTACAAGTCCTCCCTCCAACTTACTATTCAAAAGGGCAGGAAATTCGTGGGTAAAACACAACATATACTTGCCAAAGTACAAGTTTCTGCCATCATCTTAAAACTTCATGGAGCATGTACTTCAGTCCTTGAATCCTAAGTTTTCAGACTATAAAAGGAGCTTTCTAAATAGAAGGGTCAAGAAAATGGTTTTCAAAGCTGAAGAGTGCTTTGGTTCAGAGGTCTCTCAGGTGCAATGGGCCGCCACGTAGGAGTGATGCACACCTCTGCAGATTTACCTTTCCCTGAAGTCAGGAATACCATGGCTTTTCTCCTTACCAAAAAAAACCAACCCTTAAATCATCTGCTTTACTTAAGGGGTTTCTTTGTGGAAGTCAGACCTGTTTCAGAAAAAAAGTCCTTTGGTGCTGTCACACTGAGGTCTGAGAGTTCCAGGTCATTGCACATTCACAGGAGGAGAATGACATCTAACTCTTTAATTTGCTATAGGAGAAATGTCATAGGGGTTATCTACTTCAACAATTTTAGGTGCTGCTGCTGCTGCTATTAGTGAAGCAAAGGCAGAAAAGCATGCTAAAAAACCACCAGTATCAGCAATGTCTTGTTAATTTTCTCCCCAGTTGTTTTCAGCTGTAATTGTGGCAGCACAGCAGGGTGGGAGGGGAGTTAGAAATATTTTGAAAGGACTGGTTAAATTTTAAAAGACCAATTTTATTGCACAATAAAGGAAATCTTCATTTATCTCCAAGATTTCACAGGTTTTTTTTGCCGTCAGCAAGCGCCTTTTGTATTCCTCACTCTCCCAAAGCTCCACGACGACTCATTAAAGAATTTTGTTGCAACAAACTGCTTGCTGTTGTTCGTATTTGAGGCACCTCCGAGTAAATCTGCAAAGGACAGAGTCTTTGCTGTCCCCCTCACTATAGGGAATCTCCCCAGGTCTCCATGGGCATTGGCTGGGTGCTGGGTTGCTCGAACAGCAAATGGGAAAGTTGGTGCTTGTGTGGAGTGACAGAGGCAAGGGCACAGAGCTGGGAGCTGAGCGTCAGGCAGTGTTGATGAGAGGATCAGGGCTTAAACTTTTACCTTGGAGTGATCTGGGTACTTCTCTTCAAATTAATTAGTCCTAAGCCTTCCTCAAGAGATAAGCAACAGAAGACACTTAATAATAGCCTGGGCATAAAGTGATTTTGAAGTTGAAGTATCAAGACATTATTTTTGTCAAGAATCATTCATGATGGTTAAATTGCTAACCATACAAAAAGAGATTCAGAAAATATTTACCTCATTTTAAAAGCCATGACAGGGTGTCTCTGGATCTCATGAGAACAACAAGGTGTCTTTCATTTTGTCAGTAACCAAGGGGATACAAAAAAACCCAAATACTTTTAGGCAGAAGAGATTTCTGTTTGGTTTCCTACAGATGTGAGGTGAAAAGGATCTCAGTCTGCCAGATCCTATCCCAATAATTCTGAACCCACAGACTAATTCTTACCAATTTAACAGAGGAGATGTTTCATAAATACCAGCTCCCGCAAGCTTGTGGAAATCAACAGCTGATCAGTGGAGAATGATCCCATTAATGCTTCATTTCATTAAGGAAAAGTCATCTGCTCTCCATGCTGTTTGGTAGCAGGCAGCTGTTGCCAAGTCTGCAGGTACATCTTGATCAGCCAGCCAGCAGTGTGTAGCTCCAGGTTTCCACACAGCTACCCAGATTCACACACTTGTGATCCAGAGGTAGGAACCTGGGTATTTCTTCTAAATTATGTTTTCCCTTGAGCTATCAAATGGGACATTATCCCAAAAAACAAAGAACAGAAATATTCTTTCCACTTGCATTTTTAAGCAACAGACTTTAGTAAAGTATTGCCAGATCAGATTGTCTTTTCACACGGACAAAATATATACAACCTAGTGTAAGCAATTCTTTCAAACCTGGCAATTCCTTAGTGCATGAACCACCATTGGTCGGTGTTCGGAAACTGGGTGGTCTCCTATAATACAAGAAAGGAGTTTTGCACTTCTAGCCTGACTGCAAAGTGTTGTGTTTACCCTGCTGCTGTTTTCTAGTAGGGTGCTGCTGCCAAACAGGACAGTTTACAAATCCTTACATGCTGGTGCTGTTGGTTACCTCCATCCAGAAAGAGAAAGGCTGAGCAGTTCCGTTACTTGGATGACCATTGACAAACTCCTATCTGGTGGGATCCTGGCCTCTGTCACAGAGTGGCTCCTTTGATGGTCACATATAAATGGAAGAAGGTGTTTTGGCAGTTTCAGATAAATGCCCATCCAACCTCACTGAGGAGTCAGGAAGACTGAGATCTACCTCATAGCCTAGATAGGGAGCTTCTCAGTAGGTGGTAGAGATTTAGGCAACTTTTAATGCAAAATCTTTCTGTTCCTGATTTTTCTGCTAGGTTTCCCTGAGGCAGAGGAGAAACTGCCTTCCAGAGTGGGCCTTTTTACACTGATGCAAACCGGTTTTGCATACAGACAATAAGCTGCTCTGTCCTCTGAGCCAAGCAGTGCAGAGGAATGAGCCCCCAAAGCAAAAGGAGAAGAGCTTTAATCAGCCCTTCAAGGAGACGACATTGCTAACACCTTTTCAGAGTAAATCACATGTACATGTATACATGCTTACATAGGCTGCTTCCGGAAAAGAAGAGGGAAAAAGCGCAGCTCTGTAGCAAGTTGTGGCAGTGAGTGAACTTAGATGTTGGAGGAGAGTGAATCCCTAAACAAGGGCTCTGGGGAGAAACGAGTGGCTGTTGCCTTGCCTCCAGAGCACGCGTTATGGAGTCTCCTTATCCTGTCTAATACAACAACCATCTGAAACTACTAAATTGAAATAATGAGTCATCGAACCCTAGTAAAATTCATGTGTTAAACAGCTGTGCTCTGAGCCAGCCACTTTCTTATCAGCATGTCTTGGGGCTATCTTAGATGCTCTAGAAGCACAAAGAAGAGTCGCTTGCTCTTCCTGCACAAGTGGGTGCATTTCCCCAGACTGGCTGCAGGGAGTGTCTGGTCAGGTCCAGGCAGGCATGGCAGCCCAGCAGTTTGAGAAAGTATCTTGGAAGAGCAAGAGTACTGCGTTACTTCAGCGTTAAAACAGGAAAGCCATTGAACTGGTTTAGAGTATTACTTCAAAACTCTATTGGGTGTTTTTTCAAAACCAGCAAGCGATGGGCTATTATCCCTAACAACACAGAATTTGCTTGTTTGTTTGTGTTTTGTTGGTTTGTTTGGTTGTTTGTTTTTTATTATTATTAATTTTTGTTTGCTTGCTTTCTTTTGTTTTGTTTTTTTCTTTGTATTAAAAGGCATGCTATTTATATCAAATGTTTACCCCAGAGAAATATTAGAAGAATGTCATGAAGCTTGTAAAGTCAAACACTCCAGAAATACCAGGAATCAAACTGCAGTGCACTCTTAATTCATCTCCATTGCAAGTATGCTTAAATGGCAGTGTTTAACCACATGAATGCAAAAGTGTCTCCTCCTTGTTCAGAGAGGATGGTTCTTCCTCAAGTAATATTACAGCTTCTTCTCATTCTCTCTTATTTACTGCATGATATTTAAGATCTGCTTTGAAGATAAAACTTTTTTTTCATCCTGGCTTAGTCTGGTGTCTGTAATTAGGGTAACTTGGTGTTTCACAAACATTGCCACAATTAATTTTTTGGTGCTCCGTTGAACTAAATGTGCATTATGATGACCTTGTGCAGGAGAAGTTAACCAAAGAAAGGCAAAAGAGAAAAATCTGGCAGATCAGGGGTCTTCTGGCATAGGAATCCATTCCACAAATGCTCATGCAACTCAGCAAGCAGCAGGTCAAAGCAACTTAGATCAGATACCTAAAAAAAGAATGCGTAGTAGACTACCACTGAAGAGTTTAGTTCAGCTAATCTAATATTATCTAGGAAGAAGTGGATAGTAAAGTTGATCTGCTGGCTGATATTCTCCTGCATTGCATGTAAACCCAACCTTTTTTCAGCTGCAGTCCCCAGCCTCATTTTCCAAAGTGAATTATTTTCTGCAGAATCTGAATTATACCAACAGTTTTATACTGCATCTAAGTCTACTGTATTTCTATAGCTTCTTTTTCCTTTGGACTGAATCTGGAAAGGGATTGTATGGAACAAATTCTACATACTCACATAATTGCAAGACAGTATCCCAACATAAAGCTTAAAAGGAACTGCTTTAGACAGCTTCAATTCAGGCCTTACCTGACATTGCCAAATGTAGTCTTGTACGTACTGAACTTTAAGCTCTGGTCTTTATTTGTTCTCATGTATAACTTCCCAGTTTGCTTTTAAAAGAATAGTTCTGACCCCAAAGGTTTTGCAGCACAGCATTGTAGTGGCATTTGCTTGACACCTGCGCTGCACCTGAGGCCTTAGAATCTATTGCACAGCTCTTTGGCACTTTAAATAACTTAGTTACTGATGATCAGTAATTGTTGCTGTCCACAGAGATCTGGGAAAGAGCAGAGGGAGAGGCCGTCTGTCACTGGCTCCTTGCAGCAGAGGGATGCTGAACCTCAGGCAAGCCGGCCTCTGTCCTGGCCTCAGGATGGGAAGATGCTCTGGTAAGTAATACCTCTCTACATGGATATTTCTCCTTTCTGCCCACTTATTCCTGACACTGCTATCCGTCTGCTGCATTCTTTGCTATCCTGTTGCTATTTCCATTCTCAGGCTTCCCACCTCTGCTGTCATGGCTTGGGTGCTGCAGGTCCCGTGCTCCTTCACCCAAAGCACAGTCCCTCCCTCAGAGCAAGAGGGCTTGAGAATTTTTCCAAGAAAATCTTGCTAGTGCATAGTGGGTTTTTTAATGTGGGCTAAAAGTACTTTTCCCTCAGGCTTTGTTCTCAGAAGTCACTGAATTGTTTGGGTCCAAACTTTCCAAAACCATTTGAAGCAGAATTCGGGCTTGGTTTTCCTCAGTCCTGCTGCTGGTGTTTGTTGTTACTGTCTTGAAGGTGAAAATGGGCAACTGCAATAGGATTGGGAAATGTTAAAGACAGGTCAGGCTAATCATGCAGTCTGTCCTCTATATACACAAAGAACTTAAGGCGTTTATATTTCCCAAAACAGTGCTTGACAGCATAAAGCATTTTCATGCAACCCAGTATCTGTGAAATCTACCATAAGTGCTTTTATAGGGTGATTTAACATCAATAACAGTTCCATTTCATGCCAAAAATATTTATACTTCGTGATTGTAACAAGCTATGTATTAATCAGGGATAGCTGAGAAAGTACGGTCGGCGGGAGACTCTTGTTCAGTGTTTCCCCTGAGAGCACAGCAGGGGCCAAGGATTGCTGTTAGACCCCAGAATTTGAGGGGAGGTGGACCTTTTGTCTGATCCAGTATGGCAGTTTGTACAAAAGAGAGATCTCGATGAGGCAAGCCAGGAGAGAAGGAAAGCTTCAGCTCCTTGGAGGTGCAGTAATAGCTGAGGAGAGGGGCAATGGCACCGCACTCCTTCTGATGAAGGCTTGATGAGCAAGACTTGAATCAGTCAAGCAACGCAGTTGCTCTCTGACTCACAGCTCAGGATCTAAAATTCTGGAGGCTAGGGGCTTGGACTGGGAGCACCACGTTAAATTGAAAGGAAGATGCCTTCTAATTTGAAGTGATGGCAAGCATCATAATTTTTCCAGAATGATGTGGTGAACTAACTAATGGTGTGCTGCAGCATACCTAATCTACTTCTTCTCACCAGTGATTTTTATATCGTTCTGTCAACAGGATGTATTTTGTAGCTACTCTTCGTTTACACATACAAAAGGGCAGTTTATATTCCCTGTGTAGGACTCTCCCTATTTTATAGTGCCAGCTGCTTGCTAAAACATTATGATAGTAAATAACTGAATAATTTCATACTAGGTAGCAAAAAAATGATGTGTGAAACATATTTTTGCCCCGCTGACTTTAATTCACTTGGTCACAATGTCACAGGGGACTAATTTTGCCATTTTCTGGAGGCACGGTTACATTATTGTTGTGTACGTCTGTCTGGCTTTATCAGCTGCGTATGGCACCATGTAAAATAATACGAAGTGACATGACTAGTAGAGTTCGATGGGATGCTCTGGGAGAGCCTCCAAGCAGAGATGTCATCTTTAATGCATCTACAAGGAGTTTTGGAGTGTGCTTTGTTCATCCTCACCATTCCCCGTAATTAATGCGCTAGAAAGATCCTGCTCCTACTGTGATTGTCCTGGGAAACAGTTCATTCATTTGCTGCCCGTAATGTGGGCCATGTCTCTTGAGTTATGATGTCCAGAGGGAAAAACAGCCTGTGAAGAAAACAGTGTCTTCTTAAAGTAACCACAGAGACATACTGAACCTTTTTCTTTGGAGTGTCTCTTGCTTTTGCTATTCATGCAAGGCTTCAAATGTTTTAGTCCTTCTGACTTTGCTGCCTGTGATTCATGGCCAGAGTCTGCCCAACTTTCTGCCTGAGGCAAGAAAAGTGTGGCTGGCTGCTCTTTGGGCTGCATGACCACTGGGGATATTTGTGAGGGTCGTGTGCCTATGTACACCTCTCTCATGGAGGACCATGGAAGGAGAGCAGCCTGAAAAAATTCAGCAAAGCTCTTCCCTTTGCCCTCATCCTTAAACAGTACAAAGGAGAGGGGAGTCAGAAGAGAGGCAGCCCTCGCCACCTCAGTGGTGGGGAGCAGAGTGCTGGTCCTTGGCCTGGTGACACCTGGTTCTTGTGCTTTGATGCAAGATCTGCATATCTCCCTGCGTGAGCTGAAGCCTATCACATTTACAGTAACATTTCCTCCCTGTCCCTGAGACCAAAGGCCAGTCCCATCTACCTCCTGCACATCTACCTCCAAGTGAATGTGCCAGACAGCACAGCTTCCCTAATGCTAATGGGGAAGGCTAAGATTAACCAGGAACATTGAAGTAGCTCCTGAATGAGCCATGGCCAGGAGCCCATGATTAAAGACATCAGGCTGCAGGTTGGCTAAGGCTGCCAACAAGCCTCCTGAGCAGGAAGAAAACACTCAGAGCTGTCAAAACGCTTCAAGGTACAAACCTGCTCTCTGGGCTGGGCTCCTTTTTGATTTTTTTTTTTTACTCTTTATTTCACCAGTTTTTTAAAAAGGCAATTCATGCTGCTAACATCAGGTTCCTGTGAAAGATACTACTAACCTGAGCACTGTTTTGAATTTTTAAAGGACTGAGGCTGCAGCTTGACTGAGAAGGGATCGCTACAGGGCTGGGCTGTGCTGCTTTCAGCTCCAGTGCTGATTCTCTTTGCTCCTGTTTCACCAAGTCACTTAAAGCCCTCTGCAGCTCCACTGCAGCACAACTTAAAACTTTTTTTTCAGATTGAGATTTGTCTCCTAAGATTGGAATTTCTAAAAATAAGGAATTATATGGCTCCTTAGAGGTGTTGTGGTAAAGGCAGCCAGTACTTAATGACTGCAAGAGATCAAATGTGTTACAGTCTTTCTTTTTTTTTTTCTATATTTCATTTACTTTGCCCGCTTGAATTGCTGATAGGGAGTGGAAATCCTGGCTCTGCTGATTTCTGAGTACTGTCAACTGCAATAATACCAAAATATTGCCCTTTGGGTATAGATATTACAAAGCTTTATCCAGACAGTCACTGTGTTAGTAACTTTTCCTATTTCTACATGTCTTAACACAGCAACAGAGGAAACATTTACACTTCTTTTTTAATAGGAAAAAGTGATGGCTAAACCACATTTTGGCAGGGGAAGTGGGGATAGGTGTGTGAGCTAAAATTTCTTTTAGCTCTCTTTATATTGGCCAATTGTCAAGTTGACTTGTTTCCATTTACGATTGAGTATAGTACTGGAAATCTATAAGTAAGTATATGTTTATATATATACATACACAGCATGCACATATGTTTTGACAAACTTCTTATTCTGTCACTGTAGAAAATAGAAATACAGCTGCAGCAGACTGTATGATGGTTGTTTTGATTTTGTCACACAGTGTTAGGTTGTAACACTGAGCAGTAGAACAGATTTAGCAGCAGGCTACCGCCTCAGGCCCATTGATATTTATGATTCCTACTTCAGTGTATGCTGAGGGAACTGTAAAAGCACATCAAGAAAAGCATATAGTGCATAAGGAAAAATAGCAGTCTCAACCCATTTGCCAGAAATTGTACAGCTACATCTCTTGAGATATTTCACACTGAGCCATACTCCTAAGACTCCAAAATTTGAGGTGATTTGGGGATCACACTGAGCTGTGATGAGTTCATGAGGCTACCTCCTTATCTGTAGGAAGCAACTGCCTTGCAGAGAAGAGAACAGGCTGTATTTTGTCCCAAATGGGTTGCACTGGTAGAACCTGTGGCTCAGTGGCTGTTGGTGGGCTGGAGAGCAGTTGGTGCCTTCTGAAGCAGAGACATCCCTAGGCAAACCAGGCTCCTCTAGACATCTTCCTGCTGCTTTCACACTGGCTGCTGCCCAGCTTTGGTTACCCAAGCAATGAAAACCAGAAAAAGTACTTAGAATTTATGCTCTCCTCTCTACTGATATTTTGCTGTACCAGGCTGGAGGTCAGTCTTTTGGGGTGTGTATGTGTGTCTTAATTTCCATTGTTAGTACAATAGAAACAACACCTGTAAACCTTATGATACTTTTCTGGGTCAGAAATCCTTAACCAGGAAAGGATTTTGTGCAAATGTGGCTGCCCTGCCTGCAGGGGACATGATTATCAGCATCCACTCACATTTTCAGTATTTGAAAGCACATTCCCCCTAAAATGGAGAATTTGAAGTTTAGAAGTGTCCTTCCTGAATGAGAAGTCTCCAGTGTTGTCTGCGATATTTGACATTCAAATACAGCTCTTGCTCTGGCTAAGGAAATCCTCCAGCCAAAGTGCTGTCGCAATATTGTGGAATTGATCTGAAAATAGCCAGCACTATGGAAGTATCTGTTGGTGAAAAGTGCAGCTTTTCTGAACTGTTCAGAAATAGATTTTATCGGTAGAAAGGGAACTTTTTTTTTGTTTTCTTCCTGTAAGCTGTTAGCAAAATTTGCTGATTTATGCACTGTATTTCTAAACTGCTTGTGCTTGGGCGTGGGAGGTTTGTCCTTGGTTAGGATGGCAGGTCATAGCATCTCATCGCTGTCTGATGAGTGAATCACTCAAGATTGAAGAGACAGCTTTTCTTAGCACCGTGGAAGGACTGCTGTTCATAAAACATGATGAAAGTGAAACATTGCGCATGCCTCTTTCTATACCAGGAGTGACTGCCCACTTAGTCTGAAGGTGGACGGTTTATGAGTCTAACACGGACATTTTAACAACTATTTCGGCCCAGGCTTTGTACTGATAGTATTGACGAGGCACCCCACGATGTGTACATGCCCCCTCCAGACACCTTGCTGTTGTTGGATATTCAAGCAGCATCTTGAGGCACCTCCTTTCATCTACAGTGAGCTACAAGGTTATATTCCTCACTGCCAGTTGTTGGATAAGCCCCTGTGGTCCATGTATGCAATTTCTGGGCTGAGCAGCAGACACTCAGTCTAATGAGGAATTTTTCTTCCAGACCTAAATTAGGCAGTGACTGTCCCAGACTCTCTCATTCAGCCTCCAGCGGGCCAAATTGTTGAGGAAAGATCCCCACAGCTCTCTGCTCATTGCGCTGGCCTCTGCGCTGACACAAGTCTAGTTGTTTTTTACTTTGACATGTTTTGGTAGGGTAGTCTAGCCTCGTAGTCCATGTTCTTTGTGAACATCCCCACCAAGAGAGGTCATTTGACATCCTGCTCTGGGGATCTGGGATGTGAGAAGGAAAAATTAACTGCTTCTGAGAGCTCAGCTGGTGCAAGTATGAGCCATCAGGGCTTGCTGCTTCACTGGGACTGGCTGGGGTGGTATGAAATAAATACAAAGGATCTTTTCCTATCTGCAGAGTAATTTGTAAAGGCACACAAACACGTAATCTAAGTCATCATGCAGAAGATTTCAGTAATTAGCCTTGGAAGTTTTATGATTCCTTGGCTCGATTTTCAGCCTTTCATCTGTGTACATTGAACTACCAGCCTAATGTGTCGTCTATTTTCCTTGTGTGAGTAGGAAGAAGCCAAAGAACACATCTATCAAAAAGATGTGAAAGCAGGGAAAGGGCAGAGGAACGAAAACCCCTATTTTAAGTGCAGTTGTTTATTTCTATCCCAGTGGAGGTGTGTGAGACTCTTAAGTGCAACTGTGATACATCACGAGAGCTCAGCAAGGTCTGGTGTCTGCCAATCTCTGAATTCAGAGAGCGCTGGGGGAAAGATTGCCTGAATCTGAAGTTGTGTCCCTCTACTGATGTGTCAAGTAGACTCCTCTGGATCTTTCATGTATTAAATTACAAGTTGGTGCATTCTAAGTTCTTTAGTGTGTCTTCATATTAATTGCCATTAAATTGTCAGAAGGAGGGGAGGGAGAGAGGGAATGAGACAATCCCCTCTCTGTAGAGTATAAAAAAAGCATCATGTTAACTGGATGAAAGCCATTACCATCTCAGATGGAACATTCAATCTGATGGAAGGCAAGAACTATTCAGGTATTTCTGAGTTTGTGACTAACTGCAGTTCCCATTCAATCAATACCTCACCCTATTATCTAGAGTGCACTACAATCAGATGTTCAATTCAGCTTTAATGTGACTTAAGTGGAAGGTTAGGGATCTATTTATGAACATCTTGCTAAGTCACACTGTGCTGAAAATTGGACTGTGTGTGGAGGCACAGATGCAGATAATCATAGCACGGCTCTGAGTGTTTCTCTGATGTTCCTTAGATTGGGTTACATTGAATTTGGCTTAGCTTGTTGGAAAATTTTTGGCATCCATTTAAGTGGGTTTCCTGTAACTTGTCTTAAAATTGTTTCAGTCTCAAAATCCTTGTTTTAGACTCCCACCACCACCCTTCCCAATTTATGTGCCTTTTTTCTTACCCCTCTTATGGTACAACAGTGAGATGTTAAAAAAAGTTACCAGAATCTAAAACTAGATTTCAAATTACTTAACTTTTTTATGCAATGTTTTATATTTATGAGCTATATCTAAATAAGCAGAGTTCTGTGAATTATTTTTTGTTATAAATATTTGTTAATTACATAAACGAAAGTCTACTAACTACTGACAAACATGTAATGTATCTCACTTACATAAGCAGTAGTGCAAAAAAAGATGCTTATCTAGAAAGGAATCCGCTTGGACTAGAAAATAACATGCACCTTGATGTGTTGTTCACCCAGAAAGCATCCTCTCCTTCCTGTTTTGAAAAGAGTTTCATACTTCCTGCGTGCAATTGAGCTATTATTCTTGGGTTTAGTTGAGACAGAAAATTGCTTTCTTTCAACACTCTGAGAGTTAAATGTCAGTAAGTTAGAATAAGTGATAACATGCTTGATAGGCTTGTACTAATCCATTGGTACAAAATAGATGTAGAGTGTCTGTAACAGATATGACATCTCTGGTTTGACCAGCATATGGACAGAGCCATATTTTCAGCATTTTTCAGAAACTGCTATATCTTTGGTTAATTACTTAAAAATGTGGGAGTCTTTCCTATGTGCAAGAATGTGAAATCTCCTCTCATGAGTCAGACCAGATTTTGTATGATTCAGTTTGTCTGAGTAATTAGATGACACGAGCTGAATTGCCAGTCCAGTAAGTCCTAGATGGAGGAGACCAAGGTCCTGGCCTTTGCTCTGGAAGCCTTCCCAAAATGCTAATGCAACATTTTGGAGAAATGTGGCTGGAAGATCAGTTGTGAACACAGACCTCCGAAAGCTGATGTTTGTGGCATGAGAGTCAGGGCTGTGACTGCCAGCAGTCATCGCCCTCCAACAGGGTGATCCCCATCTTGCAGAACAAGCTCGGCGGAAGTCTTGCTTGTTGAGGACACTCTTCTGAAACCCAGACATCTAAATCTAAGCGAAAACACCACTTCCATTTCCTGATCTTCTAGAATAGACTCTAATCTAGTCCCACTTGTCCTCAGTAATTTTTCTTTGGCAATGACATCTCCAGGAATAGTGTATAGCTGCTTAGAGCAACCGTCTCTGTACTTGATTAAGAGCTGAAATTCAGCACTCAAGCCTCTGAAGGCAGTCTGTTTAATCCAAACCCATTTATCCTTCAGATTTGAGCTCAGGATTTATAGGATTTATATGCAAAAGTTAAAGGGTTTTGACTGTTGGGGTTTGGTGGGGTTTTTTTTGTTGTTGTTGTTTTTTTTTTTACTGTAAGAATTTCTTGCAGGCTGAGGCTCGGATCGGAGGACATTGCACAGGCTTGAACAAAGCCTTCCTGAACATCATGTGAATAGCAGCGATCAGACCCACGCCACTGCTGAGCAGCAGTGGATTGCGGTCATGTATTTTGGGTTGTTTTGTGTTTTCTCTTTAACTTTCTGGCTTCCTGAGGCTAGGACAGGACAAGACAGTTCCTGTGCCAGGCTCTGCGGCTCCTATCCCCAGCCCCAGTGAGGCAGGAAGGCCTCTGGGATTACAGCCGATGCAGATGGCTGTGCTCCAAGGTGCGCATTTCCTGCAAGAAAGCTCAGCTGGGAATGCTGAAAAGCAGCTGGAAAACCAGGTCCGATGTGAGGCTTCTTCACTGGAGCCTGTGCTGCAAAAAGAAGTCAGGAGGAGTTCAGCAGTGCGAGCTGCTGATACCGCAGGGTTTTCCAAACTGGAGACAGCAGAAGGTGCTGTGCTGGGGACTCTGCGCAAGACTCACGTGTGGGCTCACTCCCTTGTCCCTGTCTGCCCCTGACAATGGGAGCAGGATATGAGGCAGGGAAGCAAGTATATGGCCAACATGTACAAACATGAGTCGGCTGTGCAAAAGCTTGTGGTTCTTGTTAAGTGTGTGTGCCACCATTTGGGAACTATAGCCAGTAAGTTATGTGCTGGCTGCCCCTTGCTCAGAAAGGCTCATGCTGAGAGAGTCAGGGCTCCCAGCTGGGAAAATGTTGAAGCTCACAGCCTACTTCCTGCTGCTGATGTGTCCAGAGGTGCATTTGCACCTTCTATGCTCTCAGCCTCTGCTTGAGATCCCCAAAACAACCAGGTCCAGGGATGTACTGCAGCCCACTGGACGTGGTGGGTTTGCTGGGCTTGTAACCTTCCCAGAGCCTGGGACTGCTGGTGTTTAGAGACTGAACTTGAGGGAGAGGGGATTTTCAGCTTTAGGGAAGGGGGGGGACATCGACTGCATTCACCAGTCTTTCGGTGATCCAGATCAATTAAGCACTGTTGTTTGGCTTCCAGGGCAGAAGACAAATGCCTGGTTTAATAAAACAATGGTGAATGCATGTAGCTGCGCACAGCTTCCTTGCTCTGCTTGCTCTCGGGGAAAGCTTTCCATCCAGCTCTTGAGGCAGTACAGCTGTGCCACCTAAATATCTTGGCTGCTCTTCTCTGTTGCCTGTTCTGCAAGACATTTACTTCTGTCTTCCACAGAACAAGAGTAATCTGCAGATGTTGAAAACATTGTGGTGAAATATGACCTTGTCAGATTCAAGCTATAAAATAGTTCAGCCTCTATGATGTGCTGTTCTAATTCTGTAACTGTTTATTGTTTGAAATGAATTCTTGCCTGAATTGAAAAATTCGAAAAATCAGGACAGAGATGGATAAGGGATGTTGATTCATATGCAAGGGAATGGCTAACGTCTTCTTCAAATACGCTGATCATGGTTATGAGAGAGAGACGAACACCACCTCAGCTTTGTCGGTCTTCTTAAGTTCAACTTGGTTTAGTGTCTGTCAATTTTGCCTGACCCAGAACACCACAATAAAATCTGAGATTTGCCAATAGACTTTATGGACTAGAAGAGTTATTCCATGCTGTCCTCTATCACAGATTGACAGTAGGCTGAGGCCCTTGCTGTGCAAACAGCAGCAGCAATAACTTCCAATGAGAGCAGCAGCTCTGACTGGTTCAGGGACTCTGCTGAGCTTCGACATGACAAAACAGCATGGTCCCCATCTCTCTTACTTTCCCTTCCACCTGGGTGCAGATGAGACAATTTCAGTGCTGGTTATTCATTCACAGTTGTAGAATAAAACTGAGGTAAGACTGGAGAGAGTCTGTGATCCTTTCTTAGTCTAGCGCAGGTTTTGGTACGGGTACCTCTCTGCAGTGATGGTTAGCACAAGCATAAGTATCTCTGACAGCTCTGAAAGGGAGAGAAACTCTTTCTTAGGTCCCCGGAAATAATGGATTAGGTCATTAAAACTTTTCATTTTAAACAACATGATTATGTCAAGGTGGGGTGTTTGCATGCAGGCAGGATGCTTCAGTACCTTTTAGAGTTTGCAGTTAAAATATTCTCCTCAGACTACCTTTTCTACTTCTCTAGCTTACATAAATATTTGACTTGAACAGATACCACTATTAATCTGTTTAGAATGCTGCTATACTGTTTACACAGAGAGGAAAGCTGTAAGCCTGCTTGTCCAAATAGTTTTAAGCAAGGGCAATGCTGCTTTTTAACACCTGGAATAAATATTTGGGAAATTTATAAATCCCAGATAACCTTGCCTCTCTCAGATGTATTTACTGCTTCCTAGAACCGTTTGCCTAAAGATCCTCTCTTTTTTTGTTGTTGTTCTTTTGTGAAGAGCTTGAATTTTCTCTGTGTATCTTACTTGCACATCCTTCATGATCCTAATCAACGCTGTCATTTTATGAATTAAAATGTTTGCCTACCTAGATTTGTAGAGATAAAATGGTCTGGTAGAATGCAGCAAGATCACTCAAAAGTGCCTGTGATGTGAGTTAAAACACACATATTTGAATAGATCATTTCAGAATAAGGCAGTAAGCTGTCTCATGTTCTGTATGTCCTGGCTTGCTTCTTACATCCATTTGAATTGCCATGTTGTTCCCTTGAAGGTTTTCTATGCTGAGAGAGATTGCCCTTAAATAATAAGAACTTTAGCACCACAACAGTATGATGGAGTTTTGTTTCAAAGCTGTTCTTTCTTTAGCTGAGATGTGTCTGAAACAGGTTTGCTTTCTCTTAAGATTTTATCCATTACTAATGATTTTTATTTGACCTATCTGCTAGGTGAAATATATGTGATTGCTCATAGAAGGAAAAAAAAATCCCTACTGTCTCTAAACAGTTTATGGTTGTTTTGTTGTTTATGAAAGGCCAGGTGCCCATAAAAGACCAACTAGAATATTTTGATATGATTATTATTATACTAACATTTCAAGAGCGAGTTGCCTGGTCTAGCCTCTAGGCAATCCACACAGAGCAAGGAGGAGCTGAGTGCCTTAGGGGCAGGAGTGTGTTAGCACTAAGGTTTCCATACAAACTACTAATATCTGCTATGAGACAAAAATATGTTTATGAAGTGTTTTCCCAGCTTCATTTAAGGTTTCTGTGACCTGCTTTTTTTTTTTTTTACCTTTTTTTTTTTTTTTTAATAGAAAGCATTGTTTTTACTCGAGAGCTTTGAATTTGAGAGATCAGTTTCAGTGCGCTTGACCTCCTGTACTAGTTGTTCAGCCTTTCAGAAAACATTAGCTTCCTGGATTTAAAAATCTGGGTCTGTTGAATCACAATAGTAAAACTGCAAATTGATGAAGACTAAAACTGATCACTGAAGTTAAAGTGCAGTATAAATAATGATGTTATAGACAAATATATGATGAACTTAAGTAATGATCTTCTAAGTAACCTTATAAATAGTAATAATCTTATAAATAATGTTCTAAATTTTGAAATGAAAAATCTAGTTTAGAAAAATGGGAAGAATTTGGAATTTCTTTGCATAATTTCCACCTGCCTCTGTCTCGCTTGCCTCACAGGCAGAAACATGGAGGAGTGCAAAGGCTTGACCCAGAGAACTAGAGATGATGGGATCTGCCTGTGGGGAGCTTCATGGGCACTGAAGGGGAAGAGAAGACAGTTCAGTGATGGAGGAGAGGGAGGTTAGAAGGAGATGTGGGTGGGAAAGCCATGGTTGCTCAAAAGACAGCACACTGTAGAGAAAGCAAGCTAGGGACAAAAGACTACAATAAGCCCAGAAAGGTTCAAACATATTCAGGTTGTTGCTATGAAAGTTGGATATACAAACCAGGTTATTTGTGTGGCCATGAAGTTATATCAGATCTTTTTCATGGCAATAAGCACAAATATCACCTGGAAATTCCCATCCATTTTCCCCAGCATCTGTGGACGTGGTGAAATTTTGTGAGTTGTCCCAAGTGCCATGTGTGCAGGAAATGAATCATCACACAGAAGACAAAATGATAAAGGGGCCTACCTTTCCTAAAGAAGTCAGAGGAGGAAGAAGCAACATTTCAGAGGTACTTTGAGAGGAACTGTGCCATACTTAATGTGCTGTGCAGTGTCACATTATAATTTCTTTTTAGCTCACAGCAATCTGCTTTCTTTCCAGTCAGCTTTCTCATATGCAAAATCTCCATGAGGTTGCATTTAATTACAACACAAAGATTAAAAAATGATTTGTTCCTCTTGAATTGGTGCTCCGTGAATGTTCAAAGTGCCTGTAACCCCTACTGTATATTGCAGAGCAAAGCAATTGCATCCCATCTCCAGGAAGCTTGCCAGAACCCTCTTTTCTGCATTGTTTCTGAGTCAGGAAATCTAAACATGTATTCCCGTTTGTCAAACTTCCCAAAGTGCTGCTATGTATTTTGTGGCATGGTGGGACTCTGTTTATACCTCCCTCAACCATGAGCTTGAGAGCACTGAAAGAAGAAAGGAAAAAGAATAATGGGAAAGAAGAACAGAAGTAAGATGTTTCCCACTGGAAACTGCAAGTACTGCTACACAGGCTGTCTGATTTCAAAGTTAGGGGCCCGTCCTCAGTTATTACATGTAGGCAGCCAAATGCCTGGACAAGCTGACAGCCATCGAGCCAGGTGCAACTGTTCAGTCAAGTCTTTTTGGGGAGGGGGAGAAGGAAGGACGAAGGGAGAAAGGAGGAAGAAGTGGTTGATGCAAACAATGAAACTATGCAGTGGCATGAAGAAATACTGTCAATTTGCCTAGGTGTTAACAAACTGCGTTTGGAGAAAGGCAATGCAAGTACAGATGTCCAACAGTTAATGCACTTCATTTGACACAAAAATGGTTACAGATTTTCCTTCCCATATGTCCTCTAATTCTGTTAAAATAAAATACTGCAGTTTTGGCAGGAGTTTTTTGAGTTGAACAAAGAAAGATGGAAAAAATAAACATTTCTTTATGTGTACTCGATTCATTAAAATGTTTGCAAAATATTCATCAGGCTAACGTTGGAGATGTTAAAAATCTCCACCCAAAGCTACCTGTATATTTCATATTGTTAGTATTTACAGCCTTCTCCAAAATCCCCACAAAAAAAATTAATGCCAAGACCAGATACTCTCAGCATTTTCAAATGCTAGATGTCTGTGAAGGTATCTGAAAGATACGTAGCTACTCCTTCTGTAACAGCTGAAGATGGGAAGTGTTGGTTCCCTCTCCGTGCTTACTTACAGTGGAGCAATCCTTTGTAGTAGACTATGAGAAAGGACTCCTCAGGGCTGCCATTGGTCTCTGCTCTGAACCTTACTGACAAACATAGGAAGGAGAGAAGCTGTTGAGCTAAGATCCATTTTAACATTATTAGGAAAGGAAGGCAAAAAAAGCCTTGGAGCATCAGGTCCCAGACCATCCTGCCAGCCCCCACCACACCACGGAGCTTCATTCTGGCCTGGGAAGATAGGAGGGAAGTCAGGAGTCTTCCTGGCAGGGAAGCCGCCATCTGATCTGCTTTTTATTGTCATCCAGATATTGTCCCCCATGTTTTCTGTCTTCTTCTTCCTATGAACACACTTTGTTTCAGTTACTGTTGGGGTGAGACCTGTCTGCAAGGAGAGGATTAGGGTAACAATGACCAGCAGAAGCTTTTCAAGGAAAGGCAGACCAGGACACACACAGCATAGTGCCCTCCTTGGCACAATCTTCAGGCCATCAGCAGTGTGTGTTGACATTGACTCACAATAAGTGTTGTGATTCAAGGTTCACAGCTCTGCAAAAAAGTCCATACATCACAGAGCTTTTCCTGCAAATATTTTTGAGGTCACAGGGATACCCTGTTTTAGGAAAAACACTTCTCCTAACAATTATATGCAGGCTGCCACATGCGACGTAGCATTGGGCCTGGGTGTTGGCTGGCATGAGCGGTCTCCTGTGGTCCTGACTGGCTGCGTTGGCTGGTGAGGAGACAGGGGTCAGGAATTTAGCTCTGCTTCAGCTCCTGTCCCTGAGCAGACCTCTGCAAGCATGAGGCAGAAATACATTCATGCTTGAAACAGATGACTCTGGGCTGCAGTGTGTCATGGCAGGAAAGGTTTTGTAAAATGCACAGTTTAAGACTTATGTGCTGCATAATAACCCAGGCTCTTCTGCAATTGCTGAAGGAGTTTCCTTCTTGATCTAAAATGCCTGTACTTCCAGGACAAGCTCTAATTTATGGCCCCAGACGGAACAGAAAATGGTTGGTTTTGGATTCAGCTCATGAAAACCACAGACAGAAACACTGCGTGATGCTGCACTCAACTCTTTCCATGAACAGGCAAGGGAATGCATTGGATCAGATGTTCTGTGGTTATATGTTGCTTAAATATGCTGTCCCAAATATTTGTATGTAACGAAAAGTCATGGTAGAGACTAGTACAGCCTCTACAATGTAACTGTCTATTGGAAATAATGAAAGAAAAAAGAATGATTTGCTTCTTACTCCCTATTAACACATCCATTTCCAGACAGATTTTCAGTCTTGCATTAACCAAAACTTAACAATCTTTCAAAAGGAAGGAGGATGACAGGAAGGTTGACTGGCTGAGAACTTGGGGAATGGATGAATGCTGTGGAATTGGAGTCTCTCCAGATCTCCTGAGCTATTTCTGGTTTTGCAACACTGGTTAGTTTGCAAAGCATTTTTTCTGTAATTTAAACCTATCTGTTTTCATGGATGACTCATTTTAAGAAATAGTCTTATGGCTAAAGGCAAATCTGTGCTATGTGCTTAGAGTAGGAATATCCTTCTCACAAAAAAAAAAGGAAAAAAAAAAAGAGATTTTCTGTACTGTTCAGTCAAATAGTCTGCCTCAGATGAAAACAGTTCACCTAGTGTTTCTATTAAACTTTAGTCTCAAACCCAGTAAATCTGAAGAGCTTTGTGTTGGGCAATTAGGGTAAGAGTATGACAATCCTTACCAACAGAGCAGAAGAACCATCAGATAAGGAGACAGACAACTCCAAGCACTAAAAGATCATTTAAAATGAAATGTGCACTTGAAAAGCATTTTTCCGGGAACAGGCTTCTCGTATAAAACATGCAATCTACAGCTCAGATCTAAAAAGGGGAAAAAGAACACGTTCCAGCCTTGCTATGAATGCTGGTGTAATGATCAGCTGGGTAATCTCTTGGCATTAAAACAGCTGATTACCAGTCAGAAAAAAAAAAAAAAAAGTTATTTTATCAAACTGTTATTATAACAGAGTAGAGAGATTATTTTATGATCTCTCTGTTAACACATTACAGTTAACATTAATATTTTTGCAAAACTGTCACCTTCCATAAATGGCTTAGAAATGCCCTAGTGTGTTGAAATTTTCATAGCTATATAATTTTACAATCTCTCTATTGATAAAAATATTCTAATGCATTCCTGCTTTCTGATGAAACGGAGATGGGAGTTTTCCTTCCACAGAAACAAAGAAATTGGATGGTAAAACAATTTCAAGCACTCAGCATCACTGGCACAAAACACTAGCCATCTGCAACTGATCTGCAATAAGCTTGTAAGGAAATTGGCCCAAAATGACTGGTCATTGGCCTTGAAGATCATACCATACATCATAGTGCAAGTAGGAGAAGTGGTGAGAATACTGAAGGAGAGGTAAAACCAAGGAAAACATGTCTAATGAAGCACTGACTTGAAGCCATTAAGCCTCCTGCTTCCCAGGACAGCAAGAACTTCTGACTTGTTTTCAGTTGAATTTTCATTTCTTAATGTGGAGTTTTTGGGGTGTTTTTCACCTTGCTAACAGGATTCTTTGCTAACCCTTTGCTGATCCTATTTGTACTTTCCCTTACAGCTTAAGATCTCCTCCTTTATATTCCTGAGCACTTTCAAACACTTAACCAGTAGGTGTACAACCAGATGTGCAACACCTGTGCTCATCATCTGAAGACAGACTTCCAACAAATTTGCTCATTTAGTGTTCTTATTATCCATCATGGCCAGAATGTGCTTAGCTCTTACGTGATTGTAGAGCTATGAAAGACAATGTAGGATATCTTTATCATTTGCTGGGACCTGCAAAATAACTAGATTAAGCTACTGCTGTTCTTGTGAAAAAGCAATTTTTTTATTACTCATCTTTCAGGTTACAGAAGTGGAAAGCAGACTCCATCATTAGAGGACCTACATATTCTTTCCTGATGAAAACTTAATAGTTGACCCTTTGTTTAGTCGTTAAACCTATAGTAAGAATATACAAAATATACCATTACACGTTATGTCAACATTCCTGAAAGATATGAATATATGAGAAATATCTCTTTTAAAAAGACTTGGGCAATAGTAAATGCTGATGGGATTTTTATGCTTTTACATGTTCTAAATTCATAGAAATTTGATGTAGTCTTTTTTGTTTGTTTGTTTTAAATGACCAGTTTGTTTTTTTTTCTTGATGTATTTGCCAAAGTACAGGTTACCGTGTATAGTTAGCACACCAAAGATTGTCAGTCACTCTGCGTAATAGTCTCCGGTGGCCAAAAGGAAAATTGTTCCCCTCACCTCAACACCACAGTGGGATGTTTTTCAAACCACAGTTTCAACAGGTGGCAGATAGCCAGTTTTAGAGAGGTTGTTTCTAGATAGGAACCTCACAACATCTTAGTGGTTACTGCCAGTTATGTATGATCCCCTCAGTCCATCACTAGGACTTGATGTGGGTGAAATTACAATGAGTGTAACACTCACGGCCAGAGGAAGTGTTGACCCTGTCATGTGACACTGTATTTGACTTTGAAACCCTGATCCAGACTCTGTGCTTATGCCAGAAAATAAAATCTCACATTTTCTTGCCGGCGTTCTTGACTGTCAGATACTTGAGACAGCAGGAGCCTGGAGCCCCATTACCTATGTGCTTTATAAGTCCTCCAGGTTTCGAGGTGGACTGAAGGGGTTCACACATTTTCACTTCACACCTCAGCTGTCTATTATTTTATTTGCTTTCCGGTATCCAGATGTGTACTCCCTCACTGAGAGTAGTATTACTTTCAGTGCCCTCATTTCTTTGAATTGACGATTCAAGCACATAGTATCTTTATGAAGCAGGATGCAATTTCTGGTCAAGGTTCCTCAACCACAGGTGGTGTGGTGAAGGTAGCAGGAGAGCATGTCCCTGCAAGTGTTTTGTTCTCTTGTTCTTTCCCAGACACCTCCTGTGGGGCAGAAGCAGGGTGCTGGGCAGGATCCTCGCTCTGACCCCATATGGTTGTCCTTGCTTATGACTTGGGAGTTAGTCATTTTGTTTCCAGGCAAAACTGCCTAGCTCATGTAAGGATTAGCTTATTTCTTGCTGATGTGTCATTGTGCCATGCTGAAATACTACCACCAACACTGCCGTTTCTCCACAGGACCTTCAGAAGAAGGTCAGGGACATCCAGCTTGTGAAGCGTGTTGAGTTTCGCTGCTGATCACAGCAAGGATGTGATATGATTAGGTATTTGAGCATCCATTTTTGGTTCCACTTTTTTCAGCAGGCACATTATTTTTGCTGATGACCTCTCATCTGGGCAGGATCTCAGCATAACTCTCCCTAAGCTAATTGATGACTTCCTGAAGCTGGTGTTACAAGGCAGTCTGCTGAATGCTGCTACCTCCAGAGACTCAGACGAAGCCATTTGGGGCTGTAAATAGATTGCATACACAGGCAGCTCGGGAGATGCAATATGATGACATTTTATGGCTGTTCTTCCCTTACCATTGTATCTAAAAGTGGTCATCCAGGTATGGTGGGTTTCGCCTCCCCCAGTTGTCTTGGTTGCATGAACTTGCTAGGAACTGTTTATCTAACACTTATATTACCAGGATAAAAAATTGCTACATTTGTTTGAGGTTTTTTTTTATTTCAATGTAGCTGTACCCCTCCTGAGGCATTAACAACTGTACTGCTGCAAGAGTATTTGTTTCCATCTTTAATTTGGCTGATTTCCTTCTTGCATCTGTTCTTCACTATTAGAGTGATGGTAAAAATTGAAGTGATAAGATCTAATCATGATTTCTTCTAGAACAAACTGTGGAGATCATGCTGACCCATACAACCAGTCATCCAAAAAATATATCTATGGATTCAAGTCATTTATTAGTCTTGGCTTTTATTTTATTATTTTTTGTATTGCTCACCGTGAAATTTTCTCTTGCTAAACATGAGATCCTGCTGGGGATTTTGGTAGCTCTGCTCCACTTCTGTTCTTGTATGATTGAAACACGCTGTTGTTTTTGTTCTATAAATGTTCTCTTTCAGTTGACTGAGTTTTCTGTAGTACAGATTGCCGCATCCAGCGTCTTGATCTTATTCATCCCAGCCTGTTAGTGTTATCTGCTGGTTTTTAGAAAAACAATTTTAGCTTTTATTTCCTGTCAGATCAACATCCAGCCCAGTTTACCGCCTCCATCAAAAGTCTCTGAGACGCTACTGTCTAAATGTCTTGAGCTATAGTATAAATAGATCCTGCAATTTGTTTATAAACAGGCCTTTTTACACAGATCATAGGGGAAAAAAAAAAAAAAGCTATAGAAGCATTTCATAAAAGCAGCCCCACTTAGGCCGCCACATGTTTATTCCATAGTCTAGGCTCCTTCTGGAGTGTATGATAAATAAATACATGATTGAATTAGATATACTGCATGGACATCTCCCATGATAAAGGATGTAGCAAAGCAAAACAGAAAGTCCCATCCTGTGTGGTGCTTGTTTGAGCAACCCTGCTCAGAGAAAGGAGGCTTATTTCTCCCCAGATCTCATCCCTGCAGGGCTGAGCAGGATGGCAAGTCTGTAGAGGTGGTTGTGGTTCTGCCCTCCCTGCACCGTGGTCCTGTGGGTCGGGTGGAAGCCTGACCCCAGGCAGTAACTGCAAAGGCTGCTGTGTGTGCATGTGTGTGTGCACGCTCAAGAACCCCCCAGCTAAATTCCCACCTCCCCGCATGTAGCGTATGTATTTCATCATGGCCTTAGATTGCTTCCAGATGAGGAGGGACAATTACAGAGGAAAGCCTGTTTGCAAAGGTGCTGATGCTAGAAATAGACTTTCTGCTTGGGCAGCCTTGCTGCAGGCGGTGCTGAGCCCAGTAGCCCCTCTGGGATCAGGAGAGAAGGGGAGGTGAGTGCTGGTGAGCCACCCTCTGCACTGCTCCCTTTGCTGGGGTCGTCCCTCTGCTCTGCAGCAGCCCACCCAGAAAACCTTCTCTGAATCAGCTCTCCACACTCACTACAGAGCAGACAGGGAAGACGGACACCTTGGTGGTATGAGCTCTGAGTCATGCCAGGGGGCTGGTAATTATTTCTTTTTTAAAAAACTAATTCAATGAAGTGCTGTTAAACAGCCTTTCAGAGGTACCCCAAGACTCTCATTTAGTGTGATTATGATGAGGAGAGAGTTGCCCATTTCAGCATTCAGTGGAGGCAGGACTAGTTGACTTTGCAGACATGGGACAAGGGGCAGCTGCGTAGGTGGTGTGTCCAAGCAGCAGGCTCTGGAGGTTGCAGGGTGTCACAAGCTGTCTGTGAGTCAGTAGAGACGCGTTGCTGCAAAAAAAGCAAACATCCCACTAGCTTGTATAAACATGCATATAGCCTACAAGAAATGTGAAGTAATCCTTCCGTCCTGCTCCACATGGATAGTGCCTCAGCTGGAGTATGGCAGATGATGCATTTCCAGAGGGTCTGGACTCACTCCTCCAGCGAGTCCAGAGGGCAGAAGTGGGAGAGGTCATGTTTCCAAGACCTGTGATCAGTGAAGAGAGGCTGGATGAATTAAGTTTACTGTTGTCTAAGAAAGGCAGAGGTGCAGGACCAGGATTCAGGGTACGTAAATGCTACTGGGCTAGTCTGTTTTCCTTGATGTTGGTAGGGAGGATGTAAATTAATGACTATAATTTCAGCCAAGATAATTCCAGTTACACACTGGGGAAATCTTTCTCTTGGGGGAGAAGGGAAATGCCTCTTGAGGATAAACTCTTTGACAAGGCTACAAAGTCACCATCTAAATGTCAACATTGGTCCCCTTTTTGAGAGGGCAGGGATTTAGCAGGCAGCCTTGTCGCTCGTCCTTGTCCTTCTCTTCCCTAGGGCAAAGGATGCTTCTCTGGCACTCATCTCCCTGCTCACTCACCTAAGACAGCCCCATCAACTGCACTGACACCCTGGACAGAAAACAGCCTCCCGATTCTTTGAGATTTTTTTTTCACGTCCATTTGACTTCTAGCCATGCTCACCTCAACTTTTCAATATAGATTTTGTTCTTCCTGAAGGAGTTGATGTATTACATCAAACCTAAAAGTGAAAATACACTGCTTATAATTTTACTACAGATTTATTCCTGGGCAATTCTAGACATTACAAAGGTTCAAAACAAATGAGGTGAGGTCAGTGTTACAATTCCAGATTCTTTCTTTTTCCCCTTTGAATTTATTACGCCTGGCATTTTAATGACTCCAGTTAATAATCCCATTTTTTGATCTCTGTGTTTTTTGTTCAGAAACACAAAAATCTTAAAATGTGTTATTTTGCAGAAGTATAAACCATGTCCATCTACTTTAGAGCTTGGGAAGTTAAGAACTTCCATATGTCATGACTGCAGCTCCAAGTCAGTGTATAATGTATGTTTTCTCAGCATGTAGAAATGGTAAAACATTAGAGTTAATGTCTGGGAGAATTCAGCATTTTTTTCAGGTGCACTGCTCAGTCAAAACCTGAAAACATTCTTGGCAAGCCTCTAATAAGCATGATGGTTTCAGGTTAGAGCTGCTGCAAGTGCCAGAAGACTATGAATTTCATTCATTTTTCTTGAGGATCCTGGGAAGTGCATTAGCAGAAAACCTTTTCCTCCCACCCCCCCAAAATGCATTTGATAGTTACAGTTTCTATTGAGGCTGATGCTGGCACTGGATAACCCATGATGGCAATTTAGTGGGTTTGAGGGAAAAAAGTTTTACATGGAAATTTTAGATACCCCTGTGAGATGGATTTTTGAACAGCAGCTGCAGTAGCTCTCGGTATCTAAATTAATGAATTTTTATTAAATGCAAATGCAATCTCTAAAAGTTTGATATTTGAAAATAGAGCTCCAAGATGTTTTTCAGAAAAGAAGCATAGACTGCTAACTGCTTGTGTCAGTAAACTGGAGGTGCATGAGAACGGCAGAAATTTTGTGTCAATTTACTGAGGCTCCCTCTGAGAAAGATTCTTTTTGCAACAATAGAAGTCACTTTCTTTTATGATGTCCAGAAATACTGTTCAAAATCAGAGAAACACTTCCAAGCAGTTTCATGTTGTTAGAGCTATGTTTTGGAAGAAACTGCTTGAGTGTTTGTTTTCCTATAAAAAGTATTTTCACACAAACACCTCTTTGTTAAATGTATTTTCAAAGTCATTGGTTTAAGGGTTTGTTTACTTTTCAAAAGTATGTCCTCTGTGTGGAAATTCTTTATTCTTTAAAAAAAAAAAAAGAATGTTCATCTTATATCCAGAAATGTTATTTATTTATTCATCTGTCCAAAGGCTAAAGCATTTGACCCAAGCGTATCTACTTTGGCTGTAAAGATGACAAACATTCACGGGAATTTGTGTTTGGGTACCTGAGACTTGTGTTTCCCTGGAAAAGATGATCTTCAGCAGATCTTTAGTTCATGTGATGAACTGTAAGCACAACTGCCACGAGGAATTGCCTTCTTCGTAAAGAGAAGAAAATGCACTGTAGTGTGAGGCCTTCCTCCAAAACCTAAGCGAGCTGTAAGAATGACAGCACCACTCTCCTCGTGTGATTCAGATTGAAAATATTTTTTAACCTCTTGAATTGCAAAAACTTCAGCTATTTCAGGTGAAAAATTTTCAAGAGCACATGAAGAAATGAATAACTCTTTTCTGATGAGTTCTGATATAAATCATTGAACCACATTTAACTGATGTTTTATTTCGTTGCTCCTTTGGTGTTAGCCCAGAGCAGATACTCAGAAGTTTACTCCTTAATGACTTTCATTTTTTTCATATCACGTATGTCTCTTTGTCTCTTTTAGTCCCTCGGAAGGAACTGTCCTATCACAGTGACATAGAAGACACTCAAATAATTTTTACCCAAATATGTCTTTATTTACCTCACAAAATTTAAGTTTCTTTTAAATTCAGGAAGGATGATGAATGGCAGTTTTGAAGGCAAAATACCTATTTCTTGTTAGGCAGCTGAGAGCTTGTTTTGGGCAGCAGAACAGCAATAATGCAATGAGACTAATTGGACTAAATTATGCAACAAGTTTCTTTTTTTTTAAAACATTACTTTGGATGTCTTTCAGTTGTTACAGATCATGTGGTCCTCCTTATCTGTTTTTCTGTTGGTGGGGGGTTTTTTTTGTTGTTTTTTTTTTTCTTTCTTATCTGTCTCTTGAGAGGAAGGATTATTTTCTTTTGGATCAAAACTTTGAAAGTTATCTTTCAGATATCGGGACTTCCAGGAAAATCACCCCTTCATTTAGTGCATTAACGTCCTGTTACCATCCCTGAACCCCTCCAGACCCTGGGTTGTGATGCTGCCTCCAGCTTGGCAGCCAGCGACGCATCCCACCAGTGTGCATAACGAGCCTTCTCCGGGAAACCAGGCATCTCTCACTGTACTATGTGCCAACAACAACGTAATGATAAGTAGTGAGCAATTGTGGCAGGGTAACTTAGGCAGTTGTCCTCCAGAATCACTTCCAGGGGACCGTAAAAGAGAGCAATCAGTTGATCCCCCGTCATAGCACCAAGACATCTCTGCAGCATTGTACAAAGTTTTAGCATTTGCTCAAATTCTTTCTTATCCAGAGTTCATCCACATTTAACAACAAAAATTGTGTTGTTTTCTGCTTTTAATCTCTTTGTAAAAATGACACATGCCTGAGAAATGCCTGAAGAGCTCTGCTAAAAGACAGGTAGAAATGAGGGGTCCATTTGCATATTCAGGCTACGAGTCTGAAAACTTATGTAGTTCCTGAGCCGGCTGACATCCTCAGCTCACAGTAGGAACCTGTCACTTGAACACAGGAGGCTTTTTTTCTGAGCTTCAGATCCATTCCTTTCTTTTCACTGTTGTTTATCTCCAGTGCTGAATGTGGAGAAGAGGAGGTAAATCACTGAAATTGCTGGTATTTTATACTTCTGTAAACGCATCCCTGCTGCAGTATGTACCTGCATCTTGTGAATTGCTGCTCAAGCTGACAGCAGGTCAAAAGTGCACAGAAGGCATCTAGGGGTTAAAAATATAAATAAATAGCAGATTCTGTTGACTCTGGTGTGGAGAAGTGCCCATCTGAGCTCTCTGTTGAGGCGTTTCCTCATTTACCAGACGGAAAATTTTGGATGAACTTCCTGTGGTGACGCATCTCGCATCAGAGCTCAGCAGATAATAACAGGGAAGGAGACTGTGACTTGGGATTAGTGCTGTACACACAGGATCCTTTCTTGATGGGACTTGCTGCACCAGTGATGTTGCAAAAAATTCAGGAGCCCAGAATATGTAAAAATTGATGAGAAGAAAAAGAAGAAAAAAACTTGAAGGAAAGTGATAGTTCATCTTTCATATTCCTTTCCTTCTGTGGATAGCTGTCACACAGCAAGCAGAGCAGAAATAAATCAGCAAACAAGTGGAATGGAAGGTGCAGTCAACACAGGCAGGGGGAGGAGGGAAGGGAGCCAAATCTGGCCTCAAGGCTCAGCAACAAATGTTGCTGTCAGTGTCTGTGGTGGTAGGTGAGGTCCCCTGCCCTGGGCAGTGACCACGCAGATGAGCCCCCCAAACTTCTTGTGGTGAGGGGGAACCTCCTGTGGGCTTTGTGGGGAGGTCATGGCTCTCCACCGCCACCTCTGTTCCCCATTTAGAAGGGCTAGTGAAGATCAATGTGCTCAGTAAGGCACTAACCAGGTGAGACCAGGAAGCTGTTAAAGAGACATTAACTTTTGGAAATGAGTTGACTCAGAAAATAATGTAATAACAAGAGACAGCAAAAAATCCCAAGAATTAGGAGCATGATAAAAAATGTGGACTATTCCTCTGAATGTAAGCAGTGAAAGCCTCCCTGCCTCTGACAGGAGAGGAAACATACTTCACTGTGGTAGTGGTTAGGTTATGTAGCAGGTCTTTTCCATCTCTGATTTCTGAGATCATACAGCCAGGCATGTTAACTATAATTAAGCATACCATCAGGCACCATTTACCCAGAGGTGTGCCTTGGCTGCTCTGCTCTTCTCAACATGATGCAATTGCCTCCATTAGGCATAGCTCTCTGAGCACAAGCATCCGTGACTCATCAGGGGCTGTCTACCTGTCCAACTGCTCCCAGACTCAATTAAAGACCATCATGGAGCAAAACACAGGGTCCATTTGCACTGCAGCATGCCATGGCAGCCTGGTGTAAAAAGTTGCCTTGTAAAGGTGCCTGGGGTGTGCCAGGACCATGTGGTGTGTGATGGCACCCTCCTGCACATGCACATTGAGAGCTAGGTGTTGCTCCAGCACTTTACTGACAAAATCAGGCTTAATATAAATAGTACTCTCCCTAAAAAAAAAAAGAAAAAGAAAAAAATTAGAGTGTAAGTGGTGATGTGTGTTAAATACTGTCCTTTTAAAAGATCTGATCTCTGCTTGCTCTGAATTCAGTTCTGGTCTTTATCAGCATCATTTTTAATGTTGAACACTCAGGCCACTGAATGGCAGAGTTCCTCAGTGCAATGTAGGGGATGGTGTTAAGATTCTAGCCTAATACTTGAGAAGCCTTGGTTTTATTCCCTGGACTGATGGTCTAATCCCAGATTCATCCCAGCTAAATTTAGGCACTTAACAGCTCTGCCTAAAGCTTTGCTTCCTCTCCAGAGGAGGCAGGGATGAGGCTGGACTGTGGTCTTTCTGTGCCTTATATTTCTCAGAAGCTGGGGAGGGGGCTAAGGAGATTGGAGACGGGCTGGGAAATTATAAAGAGACTGGAAAAGAAGAGGCCCTACTGCCAGGCACTGAAGCGAAGGACTAACCATCAGGTAAAAGCCATCAATTTTCGTCTCTGAAGTAGGAGAAATGGTCTTTATGTCAGAAAATGGTAAGGAGGAGGAGTATATTGAGGGTTGTGAGGTATGTTAATGAGACAGTAATGGGGAGCAGGGCAGGGAACTTTTATTTAGAGACCAACTCCAGCCTATTTCTTCATGTGTCGGTGCTGTGTACCAAGTAACTCATCAGGATTTGAACTGCATTAGCCTTTCCTTGGCTTGTCACAATGATGTTTGGACTCTGTAGTAATTAGAAAATAAGGTGACAATCCAGCTGCTATCTTTCATTAGACCTCTGGAAGAGACTAGGAGGATGGAGTGAGCCATGCTGAGGGAAAAGAAGCATTCACAGAGATGCTGGTAATGGTACCAATTGCTACATTAGCATACACTTGCAAGTGCCCTCATAAATAAGAAATGGTAGATTGGCAAATGTGACAATTATTTTTCACAAGTGCATATGAGGGTTAAAGCAGATAGGGGATTTAAGAGACTATTGTATGCGGCTATATGTCATCATCAGAACAAGTAGAGAAGAAATCATTGGGTTCCTGTAAGTGGATGTTAATGTACTACAGCTGGCTTCTTTTTTGTTGTTGTTGTTTTGGAGAGTACACCAAATATGTTATTACATGACTGTGGTAGAGAGCAGTGGACTTTAATGGCCATAACAAATTAATCCTTACAAAAGCTCCATGAGTAGTAGCATTATTATTAACGTTGGCAAATGTCTTTAAAGGCAAAGAATGAAGTAAGTGCAAGATGTTTACATTAGCATTCCAGATGTTTGATAATGAACAGCCCCATGGACATGCACTTGTTCCCACCATCTCTTCCGGAGCATGTCACAGATGAGGAGTGGACAAAGTGCTGGGCTGATCCTGAGGATGACTGTTGACTTTTAGGAAATACCATCCTACATCCTGCCATATCTTGTTGTGGTTGTTGATACTGGTGGTTTCCTTTATTTCTGCAGTAGGAAGCCTGGGAGATTTGATTGTGTCTGAAGTGCATCTTACCATTTGTATCTTGGTGGACTTTGGCTTTACTGTGCAAAGAAGCTTGATATAAAACAAATTGCAAGGTGCTTGCAAAAAGCTTTCACTCTAAATAGGAAAGACAAAATGAAAGATGCGTAAAAGTGTGGAAAAAGTAAACACACCTGACATCTTCCCTGTGGTAAACCTGCAATCCAGAAACCATGCCAAAAGGCTGGCTGCCGCCTTCTTGTGTTGTCACTATTCTGTTTCTCTACATTGCTGTTTCTCTACATTTTCCCTTTTTTTACTTTTTACCAGTTGGTAATTTCTTTCCCATTCTGAGCATGAGTTGCCTGAAAGGCTTGTTGCTGAGAGTAAAACCAGATTCAGAAGAAAGTTTCTACTTAGTGACACAGCATGTGAAACTTCCCACTGGCCTGTGACACTCAATGAAGTTTCCATCTCGCGGGAAAGGTGTACTTTGAGCAGCCACAGGAGGTATTGCCCCACTCCTGAATTGCTAGATTTCCCTGAAGGGTGAACCAGAAGCATCTCCTTTAAGCCTGACAGGTGAAGCAGGCATCCTGCTAGTCAGTGCCAACTGTTGCCCAGTCACCTCACCAGGCAGCCGCATCCTGAACACTTCACACTGCTTTAACTTGGTCACTTAATTGACAAGAGGCATGGCTTAAAATTAACCCTCAGCTTCCTGGGCTTGTCTGCATTTTACGAAGTAAAGATGCTTTAGGGAGCTCTGAATCACGAATATAGTCCAGAGGGCGCAGGAGGCAAACATCTAATAAATCCCTTTTTAATAACAGCCAGCCTATATGGTTTGGTCTGTATGAGCGAGTCACTATTTCTGTAATGATCTTTTGAACAGGTCATTCTCTGTCCTTGTCCTTGCTGTGGGTTCCCAAGTCTTACCTTAAAGGTGGGATAAAATAACTTGCCCATGGTACCTTGACAGGACATTTTGTCAAGCAAGAGGTGGGAGCAGATGTGTTTTATTAGGGTACCCACTGCCCCAGACAGGCTGATGCGTTCCTCAGTTAGTGATACTTGGGAAAAGTCATCTCCAAATGTTCAAGAAACATGCTGGACCTTATGAAAAGCAACCATAAAAGAGATGAGGGATACTTCTGATTTCTTTATTTGCTCATGAGCATCCAAGGTGGTGGTGTGGCCAGAAGCGTTAATGGGGTTATTTGAATGTGAATTCAGGGGATGCTCAGGAAGTTTCGGTCTGGGACAGGGATGCCATCAGCGTGGGAGAAGTTTTAGTCTGGGAAAGACTGTATATGTGTGCTGAAAAACACCAAGCAAGGCACTCAGCTTCTGAAAAGGGGGAATGAAGGAAACCTGAAGATATAAACACTTCCCTGTGAAAGAACACCCTCGAGCCTGGACACAAACCCTGTGACATATAATAAGATGTTAATCAGGTGACCTAGCAAGTTTTATGGTATGTTCCCCATCACTGGGAGTTTTTGAAAACATGAGTTGATTTTTCCCTGGAAGAGATGTGTTAGTTCAAACTGGCATTAATTCAGGGAAGTCTTCTCAACCTGTGTGATAAAGGATATCAAACCAGATACTTGTACTAGTCTTCCTTTTGATTTATGGATGTATTAATGTTTTCTCCAAATAGTATGTTCACTGGATACATTTTCCAGATTGCACAAGATGTTCTGCATGATTTAAAAAATCTGTTCATGTGATCAGCACTTTGCACTGATTTTTGAACAGGAATGCATTTTCCTGTAAAGTACAACCAACTTTCACCCCCTCCTCTTTCCCCCTCTCTGGTTTGTGAATTGGTTTCCAATTTCAAATACTTAATAGAAGGAATCTTTGTTGGTTTATATTCTGGGCAGAATTCATAGATTGCAAACTTTTTGTGATCCATTTTATTGCAGCAAGATCCTTTCCAGAAATGTTATACTATGTATTGCTGTTTTGTGATTGAGGCATGTGGTAACTTTACTTTAAGAACTAGTCAATGCCAGATACCACATTTCTACATTGTCATCCATATATAAGAAAATCAGAAACATCTGTCCTTTTTTTTTTTTTTCCCAATTCATTGAGAATAAATATTATAAAATTACAAACAAAATTATATTATTACAAACTAGTGAAGGTAGTAGAAGTTGATGCACAGGAGTGAAATAAAAAAAAGCCACGTGGAAGCATATTCTGTAGCTTATCAATAAAAAAAGACAAATCACTAACAATTATTTACTAGTAATATTAATATATGTTCAATATTCCAAATCTCTTTAGGACTCATCACTGCTCATCTTTTGACTGTGTGTCTATGCAGAAGGTTATATCAGCTTCCAGTCTCTGAAATCAATTGCAATTTTTCACCTTTGTTGAAACTTGCAGCTGTGTTTTTAAAGAGTCATTCAAATTTCATATTTTAGAAGCTTTTTTTTCCTTTAAGAATATATTTATTACTGCATTGTTCTTTCGACTCTCCTTGGGCCAGGTATCTGTTCACCAGCACACACACTTCTCTTCTGTTCAGGTTTTGTCATGACACAGCCAAGCAGAGCAGCTTCAGCATTATTGTACAGAAAATCATTCCAGGCCCTAAGAGTTAAAATTGCAACGATATTAACAGTAAGTTGGCATAAAGAGAAAACCAATGCATTTTTGCTTGAGGAACAGCAGGCATGATGAATGTGTCCGACCTTGCTCGATGCAAATCTTTCTATAAGCTCACAGACACTCCTCTCAATAAGGACAATGAAGTTACTGTCACTTTTATCATGCTGGGGTGTATCAGCTCCATGGGATAAACTTAGCAGCATTCTTGCTCTGAGTACTTTTAAAGCATCCTTTTATGTCCCAGTTCTCAGCATTGCTGTAGATTAGGAATAATCTATCTCTCATTTTTCACCCTTCATAATTCATATAGAGATAACACTTTTCCTGAGTGCTCGTTAGTTATTTTTTTGGAAAACAGCATGCATTTTTCCAAACGCTATTAGCTGATAACGGGACAAGAATATACCAGTGTTATTCCCTTAGATTAACAAATCTCAGTCTAAACAAGATTGAGAGAGTAGGCGTTGAGTGAAACATCTTAGTTCAAACTTCCTTAATGAACCTAGGCAGAAATTTAATATGCTTTGACAAAAATTGGATTGTCACAGCAAAGTATTTCTACTGGGGGAAGATGGGGCATCAGTTTTAAAAGACTCTGTATCATCCTAAAAATATCAACAAAATATTTTCAGACTAAGAATGATTTTGATTCAAAATGCTTTTCAAATTCAAACACAAATATTTTACCTTCCTAACTGAAATTATTATTATTATTATTTATTTATTTACTGAAAACTTTGAAGAATAACCTTTAATTTTTTTAGCAGAACTGCCAACCCACCAGATAATCAGCTGCATGCATCACCCCTTGGCCTTGCATTTATATCACGGTCAAAAATACAAGCAGGTATATAATTTTAATGATGCTGAAATATTTTTTTCAGTATTGTTTCTAAATTTTCCTGAGTAAGGTTTGTCCTCTCTGATGCTTGCTCCCATGTGACTTTTTTGTGACCCTGCTGCCTTTGTGCATTCTCCTGTAAGTAAAATGTAGGACGCAGTGCTACAGACTTCTGTAAAGACCAAAAAGGTAATATTATTCAAAAAGTATTGGTCAGATGCAATAGATAACTTGCTTGGAATTTTCACTTTATGTATGACCTGCCTTCCTCCAAAAATACCTTAGGTACCTTCTAACTGTGCATGGAGAGTGCCCAAGCTGGCATGGAATTTCCTTTGCTCTTACAGCAATTTTAATTATCAGTGATCATGACAGGAACAGACAAATTGAAATCAGGCAGCTGTAACAGTTCATGAAGACTCAGCAAGATGGGAATGTCCAGAGTATGTTAGCTTGTTTTTAAGAGCACTATCAATGCACCCTTTATCATGTGGGAACAGTTGTGCCTTTGTTTTGGTGGGACTGGTTTTTGGAAGAAGAGTGAATAAGAGACCATTGATACTTTTTTTCTCTTTTTTTTTCCCCAAATCTCACATGCGTCCTTAGCCTGGCACATCTCTTCCTGAAGCATAGAAATAATGGGTTTTTCACTTTTTACATATCTGAAGACCCAAAAAGAAGGCAGGAGCAGTGAGTACCAACACTGTTGGTACTAATAGCTAGTTTTATCCTGAGACTCAGCAAACGAGCTTATTCGTTGGCAAAGGCAAGGACCATCACTGCTAGGTTCCCAAGCCTCTAACAACTAGACACGTGTTGACAAAGGATGAGGTAATTTCCAGATGATGGGTGGTAAGTGCTGCGAGAGTAACGGTGGCAGGAGATCTGGTGGTGGAAAATGGTCTCCCCACAGGCTGTTACCACAGTTGTGCTTAGTAGTTGTCTGAGGTAGGTCCCATGGAGAGAAAGAGAAGGGAACGTGGAGGAAAACAGCCAATTACTGACAAAATCTGCTCTGCTTTTTCACAGTATTTTCATTCAGTTCTCCCTTTGGTTGTAAAAGCCCACATTTTGCATGACAGATGGCTTCTTGTTTCTCCTGTGAGCTGTTAAATTTCTGAGCAGAAACATGCAACTTTACTTTCAGAAAGGCACTTTGCAATATCCAGGCTGTGAAGGACCCTAGGTCTGAGTCATGAAGACCATAGGTAGGAAAAAAGCATTAGGGATTAATGTGTAGCATCCAAAAATAAGCTTGCTGCTTCTACTAGGTGCTCTTTGATTTCAGACTGGGATTCAGAAAATATAATGATATCCAGATATTGTCAATATTAATACATAAATATAATTCTTTTTTTTTTTTCTCTCTGCATTAAAGTGTTAGTTTAAAACAATGGGGAAAAAAAATTACTGGAAATTCAACCTTCCTGTAGAAAAAGTCTGTTTCAAGTTTATAGGCCATATGGCCACATAGTTAGAAGAAGCATGGCATCTTTAGAAACATCCATAATGAAATTTCTCCTTTTGTAAAGAATTTAAGTAAACTTAATTTGATCTTTCAGGTGGGATTTATTCAAGTAGTTATTACAAAACTGTGTGCGAATATAAACACATCATCTTTATGAAAATAAAAATAAACTCTAAAAAGTATTTCAGCCTGCACATTGGTCAAGATCTGGTCTATAGCCACAGCAGCAAGTGGGTGGCTAGACCATCAGAGGCCCTAAATAAAATACAAGGTCAGAGAAGGAACGCTACATTAGGTATGGTTATTTTAAGTTATTGTATAAGAGGTGTGGAAATATATTTCAGAATTCTTTATACCATAGTATAAGACAGAAGTTTGGCTCTGACTGTTTCAGTTTCAGCACAATATTGTTTTGGATGTGGTATCGCTTTAAAGCTTATCCTGTGGCTTTAATCCATCACATGAAAGCTGACTAATCTTTATGTATATTTGGTGAATATTGCAGCAGGCATAAAATAACATTGTGCTTAATAACAAGTTATTTCTTTATTTGTTTTGTTTAAAGATATAATGAAGCTTGCAGGCCAGGTTTGATTAACAATAAATTTGTTTGCAGTTCTCATGCGTATCCAGTATCTTAGAGGAACACGGAAGAAGGTACTGGAAAAAGCCATAACCATGTGCTGACTTACAGAAGCAAACAAATCTTAAATGTTTACCTAAAGTATAAAACAAAGTGTGTTATGCTTATGGCATGTCATTCAAAAGATTTGGTGACATTCCTGTAAATCCAGAAAATATTTCCAAATGTGGATCTGTAAGAAGGGAAAAGGGGAGAGTAAAAAAAATTACAAAAACAAGACACCAGCAGACAATTCTTGAGCAGGTTGATGTAGATGAAAGGTCCTTAATGAATGCAGAACTGGACCCCTGAGTATTTAAAGCCAGATCATGCGAAGTGCTTAGTGTTAGACCTCTGAGTGTGGTAAGATCCTTTGACCTTTTCTATTTCCCTCTGAAAAGCCACCATCGCCTGATAACCTTTGTGTGTGGGGTATTTTTAGGCTTTGTTTTTCTTTAATGATAACTGTCTCAACTTCCCCATATTTGAATTAAATGAGAGGTGCCTTGATGACCAAATTCTTATTAACTATTTAAATGTAGTCAGGGAAGGGAGTGGGATTTGCATTCAGCAAATGAGCTCAAGCTCACAAGCTCTTATTTTATCCTTCTTTACTTGGAGCTTCTTAACAAGGATGATTTATTTGCAAATGAATTACTTTAATAATAGGTTTTGAGTTACACAGAACATAGATGATCTTGACCCCATCTCTGCAGCTGTAAAAGTAAGAGCGTGGGTGTGGTTGCCTGGTGGTTGGCCAGGATGATACAGTTCAAGGGGGTGGATAAAATAACATTTACACTTACAGTAACTGTTTAAAAATGTAATTTGAATTCTGCCAAATCCTTCGAGTTCGTTTTGGGAATCCAGCTTGTTAGGGTTGCCAACACTCAACTCTTTTCACCCTAGTTTTTTGCAAGTTGTCTTCCTGCCAGAGGCATTTCACTGCAATAGTCTCATTATGGAGTGTGAGGTTCCACCAGTCTTGCTCTGCAAATGGTTATGGTGGGACGCTGTTAGCCAACAGCCCTGCCTAAGCAAGCAGTGACTGAGCCTGGCCTGTGACACTCAGCATGGAAGGGGAATGCAATCCCAGAGGAAGTGTTCCACTTACAGCTCTGTTTGTATCTGCTGCAGCAAATGCTCCCACACCAAGCAAGGTCAGGCATTGGTTGGATCCTTGAGAAAGCATGTGGTGGAGAAGATGGAGGCTTGGAAGTTGGTGCTTGTCCTTCTATGCTGGGATTGCAGAAGTGCTTCCAATTAGTGGGAGCCAGTACTAGACATCTTGTCTAGCAAAGACTCGGAATGAAATCGTGTCCACTTTGCATTCTCAGAGCTGCTTTTTAAAGGGAGTCAACTTGTTGGCTGAAATAGCCAGATCATTCCAACTGGAGGAAGCACTCTGTCTCCCTGCACACCTTCTATGGCAGCACCCTGTCTGAGAGCACAGGGTGATCCTGCACCACGGCTGGCACCAGCTGCCACATGCCAAGCTCTGCTGTGTCGAGTCCTTGCAGTCCTTACCTGCATCGCTGCTGCACTGAACAGTGCAGCTGGTCATGAAGTGCTGTAGCACTCCTGAATAGAAAATGCAAGGCATTATTCATGGCTAGGAACACCAAATCCTTCCAGCGGCATATGTGAGCTGTGCTTGCCTGCCACGCAGGTAAGCACAATCATGTCCACACTGCCATCAAGCTGGCCTTATTTGGCATCTGGCTCCTGCAGTGACAAGATTTGTGATCTTCTTCTGCCCATCATCTTCTCTTACCTAATACATTTGGAATACTTTGCTGATTTCAAATGCATTTGAAAGACTGTAGAAATCTCAAAGAAGAGAGTTTATGCTGGCTGGATGAAAAATTGGCCTGGGTAGGTGAGACAGACTCAAAGAAAGGAGAGCTCAGCTGTCACACACTCTGTTTGGCAGCACAGGACTAGCCAGTCAGTGTGAGTGTATTTACAGGTTACCTGCAGCATGTGGCATCTCATGTCTAGTAGAGGGGTCATAAGAAACATCGAGAATAGGGAGAGTTTTCCTTCAGTTTTGTTTCCCTCAAATATTTTTCCACCTAAAAATTATGAATTCAAGCATTAGGAATTCTCTTCTTCATGGAACATTTTCTTTTTTATAAAACAAATTGTTTTTCACTCGGTAAGCTTTTCAGTAAATTACATTTTCTTTTGCCCTCAAGTCTTCAATGTCTTCTTGCCTTTCTCTTCTTCCCTCTCCAGATTTTTCAGCACCTGAGGTATTAGTATCAGACCATATGTAGAAGCTTACTATAGGTCTTAACAGTGCCTTATTCACACCATTGCTTTCTTCTTTCTTCAAAACCTTCCAGATTTTTCTTTCTGCAGCATTGAAATGTGAAATTTAAGAGAGACAGGGATCTACTGGAAAGAGTCCAGTGGAGACCTATGAGGATGACTGAGGGACTTGAGCGTTTCTCCTCTGAAGAAAGACTGAGGGAACTGTGGATGTTTAGTCTTGAGAGGAGAAGATTTGATAGGGGACCTTATTAATGGCTATAAATATCTGAATGGAGGGTGTCAAATGGAAGGGACCAATTTTTTTCTCTAGTGCCCAGCAATAGGACAAGGAACAATGGGTATAAACTTGAGCATAGAAGGTTCCACCTCAACGCAAGGGGGAATTTCTTTACTGTGAGAGTGATGGAGTACTGGAACAGGCTGCCCAGGGAGTTTGTGGAGTCACCTTCTCTAGAGACTTTCAAAATCCATCTGAATGCATTCCTGTGTGACATGTCCTAGGTGATCCTGCTTTAGCAGGGGAGTTGGACTCGATGATCTCTAGACGTCCCTGCCAACCCATAACGTTCTATATTTCTACCATTCTGTGACTCTGTGATTCTATGAAATGCTTATCTTTCATGAACCCCAACACTGCAGCTGATGATTGCTAACCTAGTGCCTGCCCGGTTCTGCAGACAGACACACTGTCTCTCATATAATGCACCGTTTTCCAGATCACTCTCTAAGGCCACCATGGTCTTCTCAGTACTCCAAGAAATTCTTAGTCATCTTCGTCTTAACTGATAATAATTTTTTATTTACTTCTGTCAGATTTCAGGGTCAGGGCAGCCCAATAGACCTGTAACAGACATTCTCTGTTAACCCCCTCCCTCGCCAGAGGGGAAGAGAAAAGGAATAAGGGAGAGAGACTTAGCTATTACAAAAAGAAACTAGAACAGCTTTAATGAAAACGAAATTAATAATAATAAAAATGGAATATATACAAATATATACAAGAACAGTACCGAACCCAACCCCCCTGATGGTAATTACATCACCATCACCACTGATGCTGTGGAGCAGGCACTGGGAGAGTCTCAGACTGGGCCCAGTGGCAGATGGGAACTGTGTTCAGGAGCTGGATTCTGGTACCAGATTCAGGAACACACAGACTGGGATCGAAGGCAGAAGGGACAGAGTCCCTCTCAGATACCGGCCAAGGAACAAACCAGAAGAGGACCCAAACTGAGCCAAGCAAAGCTGGCAAAGCAGGCAAAAGTGGCCCAAGACCCTCCTGATCCCTCAGCTTTGTATCAAATATGATGTATGTGGGATGGAACACCTCATTGGTCAGTTTAGGGTCACCTGCCCTGTCCTCTCCTCCCTGAAGTTGTGGCCTTTTACTTTTTGTGGTACACAAGATCCACTAGTGGCCTTGATCTGCACACCAGTCCTTGGTAGTAACTCTAAACATGGGGTGTTATCACTGCTAGAAACAGACACTGTCTGCAAAAACCTGTTGCTAACTCCAGGCAGTTAGTTAGTTAGAAGAACTGAGCTGAAAAGTAAAACAGGATTAGTTCTGTTCTTACTCAAACCAGGACAACATCTACGAATGTAAAATGCCATGGTACAACTCTTCAACAGAGCACATAAAGAACCTGCAACATAAGAGAAGTTAAGAAAAGACATTGGATCATATATGAGAGGTATCAATCACATTGCTGATGAACTGCTTATAAGATAGCAACAAGGGCAATGTAATAATCTTTCGAAAGAAATCTTTTCAGCTTTCATAATCCACTGATCTTTGGTAATTCTGCAACAGGGAAAAAAAGTAGTGATCTGCCTGAGGTCCTACATAGATGGTGCCAGCTGGTCATCATTGTCCTCAGAAACATTGCATGTAGACTTTATGATAATACAGCTTTGAATTTAGTTTTATTTTGAATAACATTTTAATTATTAGAAGAATATTCCTGACAGTTCAATTAAAGCCATTGGATATACCAATGTGTAGACAAGAAAACCCTTTCAGAATACACCTAGATTGTTTTTTCTTTAGAAGTTCTGAAACTCTGCATTTTTTATGGGGAGTTCAGGCATTCATTTTTAAAAGAAATTCATTATAAAAATCTTCAACACCTTTAAATAAGGTGTTAATATTTCATTTTCTCTTCACAAGTTTTTATTAAAGCCTTGACCAACTTTAAGTGTTTCAAACACTGAAACTTCCATTCAGTATCAGCCCAGCATTTATGGAATCACAGAGCCAAAAATCTGGAAGACATTGAATAAACTGTACCCCAATCTTTAATATTTGTTAGTCTGTTTAATCAGGCTGTTGAAGGAAACATAAGGCTGTAAAATTGTTTAGACATTCAAACAAGTGAAAATTAATTGTGATGAAATTTTCTTATCTCCATTCACTAAACAATCAACAAAATGTGCTTAAGGCATCATCTGAAGCGAGCATTCAGGAGTATATTGTTTTAATTAGGAGATGGCAGTTTCAAATACAACTTTGAATCCAATCCAAGATTTCCAGTGTGCACAGAGTGTTTCCAAAACACACTTTTAAATATTTGAGCTTCAGCTCTGGTTTTATGTACTGCAGTTTGATGAGCTGCTCTAGTCTGGGGCTAGTAAACAAGTCTAGAACTTGCTGGATTTCTCCCAGTAGATAAATTGCTTTCTGATAACTTTTAATGTTGTCTGGATTTGTCAAGTCTGTCCTGCAAATTTTAGTCTCCGGGGTAACGTGCAATGCAGTCATCTCATGGGAACATAGAAAGATTTTCAGTTGTAATAATAACATTAAAGTGAGCTTTTTGTGAAAAGTCTTCCTTATGGCTATAAAAGAGGTCAGCTTCCCTAAAGGTAAATTTCCACAGCAGTTTGCAAGATTTTTGATACATCAACGCTGATGAATTTTAATAGGCATAGAGTGCTTGGTTTTGCACATATTAAAGATGTTTGATCTGCATCCAGATCATAGGCCTGTTTTTTTTAGTTTCCCAACATAAAACAGCTGTACAGGTAAGAGCAAATTAGTATGTGTGTGAATACAGGACAACATGAAAATTCCACCTTTTGTGATTACATTGCCCATGGATTTCGTTGAAGGAAAAAGATTTTTTCTTCCAGATGCAACATTTTTCTGGTCGTTCAGAGAATGTGGGGACATCCAATATGAAGTTATTCCATGCTGTGCTTAGAATGAAATATTTTTTGCAGTTCATAGAGATGTTTGTAAATGTTATGGGTTTTTTTTTTTCATTTTGGTAATTTTTAAACTTCTTTTTCTTTCTATACTCTTCTCCTGCCTTTATCAGACCAACATATCCTAACATGTTCAATTTAAGTAATACTTCACCATAAAAAAAGCCCTTTACAACACTATACTAGCCAAGATGGCTGTTGGTTTTTGAAAAGTTCTGTATTTGCCAAGCCTTGCAGGGGTTTTTATTTCTGAAGTGTCTAAAGAGCTTCTCAGGTGCAGACAACACTACAGATAGGTGCACATCAGCATGGCAGGTACCTTGTTGTATCTTTATCTACAAACCTACAAACAGTTTTGGACAAAAATTGCTAAAACACCTGCTCAGCCATCAGCTCCTGCTAGGCAGGAGATGCTGGTGTCTTCTGCTTTTCTTGGCACCTCGAAAAATACCTGGAGAAAGTATGGTATCTCTCTGTTCTTGCTGCACTTAATTCAGGGAAGACCAGTTGGTTCATGGTCACAGCTGGGCTCTTTGAACTCCGGCTTGCTTTATCCCCTGAAGATATTATGATGGTGTGCATGTCGCTCTATCAGAAAATAGATGGGTTTTGACACACAGACATGAAAAAAGTCTGACCAGACAGGCCCTGTGTCAGGGGTCTGGGGGTGGGTGCTGGAGGGAGCTGGAGGACAGAGGAGGTTATACAAGCTGCAAGGAAAGCTGAGAAATGGAGCTGAGTCACAGGTTTCTGACCAAACCGCCTTCAAGTTTCACAGGCATTCTTTCCCAGCAGAGCAGCGGGCAGCAGGGTTCAGCCTCCCTGGCTGGACGGGGAGCCTTACTGGCTGGAAGGGAGAAGACATTTCTGGTTAATCTTACTCTGGCTGACAAGATCACTACTGTAATGACTTCTTGTAGCTGTAACAAAGTTCTTTCATCCCGCAGAGGGTACTAAGATCTGATCTCTCTGGCGAGCTGGGTTTCTTCTCCTGGTGTGCTTTGTGTAAAAAGTCAGAAAGATTTTCCTGAGTTTTTCATTGCAGTGCTGCTACCCTGGTTGTTACATGACACTTTTTAAGAGCTATTTAAAATCTCATCTGACTAAAGTGGTGAGGAGAAAAGACTGTTTCCTATTTTGCTATTTTCCTTCATTAGATAAAAAAAAATAAATCTTTGTTTTACTGTGGGTTGAGTCCAACAGGGGAATTCTTCAGGTTTCCAAATTTACAAAGTGTTCTTCCTGAGTGGTTAACTGTTCCCACATTTGTAAAAACGAGGAGAGAGGGAATTGCCAAAGACGTTCAGAAAATTACTCTGGACATTAATGGTTGTTTTCTGTTTGTTTTCTCTTGTTATAATTCTAATAAGTGTTTCTCAAGTCACACTACTGAGCTGCTCTTTTCTAAATGTCTGCTATGGAAATAGGAACAATGTTGGGAACAATTTGTATGGAGCTGGTCTGTTTTGCATTACAAAGCATTTTTGTATCATAAAGTTCTGGACAAGGTCTTCACCTCCATCATTAAACGTGAAGGGACAAAACCTCAGCTGATCTACACTGGCTTAGCTCCATGGATTTCACTGCTCTGAACAAGTTAAAGATTTCACCCTTTGCAATGAGATTCCTCCTTATGAGATTTATTTTCCTTTGGTTATGTAAATAATCCCAGAAATACATTTACAAAATTGTATTGATTCAGCCCTGGTTAACTCACAGAAGAAATGCCATGCGAGGCAAACTGCAAAAGCAAACGTTATTGTAGCTGCAACAACCTGCAAGAGGCAGGACAGCACTGTGCCTGGGATTTGTCCAGGTGGCTGAGGTAGCTGTAACCTGAGTTAAACATCTGCTTAGAGGACACGCAGGTGATTTAATCTTACTTTAAGCCTGCATGTGTGATAAAACATGTCCCTCTCCTCTCTGTCACCTCCCAGGAGCCCATGGGCAGGTTTCTGGTGAGTTCCTGTGGCACCATGGCACTGGCCTTGCCTGGTTCCTGGCCACCCTGTCACACCCTGTCAGAGATGCTCCCAACAGCTAGTCAAAGAGAGGACTGAGCCAGTGACAACTGCAGCAGTGGTAGAACCCAGACCCTGGTGCAGTAGCAGCAGCAGCAGCAACAGCACTGCTCACACGGCCCCAAAGCCAAGGCAGCCCACTCCTAACAACCCTCTGCTAGGAAAGCCTACTGAGTGATTTATGATTTTATATTAATCAGCCATCAAGTGTTAGCCAAAAATAACAGAAAGCCCAGCCTCGCAGGCTGGTGGCAGCCACCTTTGTCATCTTGTCAGAGCCAGAGCTTGATACTGATTCCTGCTTTGCAGCTCTGTGAGCTGTTAGATGGCCACTTTTTTAGATGCACGAAGATACCAAAAGTTGAGGACAGAAGCAACAAGCTTCTGAATACCCAGCTTGGCATTTACTTATACCAACAGGCCCCTCAGTCCCTTCAGAAATCTCCCCTTAACTTTCTCATACAGTTACCCACACAGGAAATGAGTATTCCTCTTTGTAGGGCCCTTTCTTTATGGGACCTGATAATTTTAGAATCATAGAGTGGTTTGGGCTAGAAGAGACCTGAAAGCTCATCTAGTTCCAACAAGCCCTGCTATGGGCAGGGACACCTTCCACTAGACCAGGTTGCTCAAAGCCCCATCCAATCTTGAACAGTCCCAGGGGTGAAGCATCCACAACCTCTCTGTGCAACTTGTTCCAGTGCCTCACCACCCTCACAGTGAAAACTTCTTCCTTACATCTAATCTAAGCCTACCCTCTTTCAATTTAAAGCTATTAACCCCTGTCTTATCAGTACATGACCTTGTAAAAAGTTCCTCTCCAGCTCTCCTGTAGGGCTCCTTCAGGTACTGGAAGGCTGCTGTAAGATCTCCTCAGAGCTTTTCCTTTTCCAGCCTGAAAAACTGCAACTGTCTCAGACAGTCTTCACTGGAGAGGTGCACCAGCCCTCTGATCATCTTTGTGGTTCTCATCTGGACTCACTCCAACTGGTCCATGTCCTTCTTAAGCTGGGGGCTCCAGAGCTGAATGCAGTACTCTAAGTGGGGTCTCAGCGGAGCAGAGTAGAGGGGGAGGATCACTTCCCTTGACCTGCTGGTCATGTTTCTTTTGATGCAGCCCAGGATACAGATGGCTTTCTGGGCTGCAAGTGCACGTTGTTGCCATGTTGAGCTTCTCATGAACCAACAAACCGAAGTCCTTCTCCTCAGGCCCTCTGTCAATCCACTCTCTGCCCAGCCTGTATTTGTGCTTGGGATTGCCTCAAGCCAGGTGCAGGACCTTGCACTTGGACTTGTTGAACTTCATGGGGTTTACATGGCTCCAACTCTCAAGCCTGTCAAGATCCCTCTGGATGGCATCCTATCCTTCCAGCATGTTGATCACAACACATAGCTTGGTGTTGTCCAAAAACTTGCTGAGGGTGCACTTGATCCCACTGTCCACATTACCCACGAAAATGTTAAACAGTGCTGGTCCCAATATCAACTCCTGAGGAACATCGCTTGTCACTGGTTTCCACTTGGACATCGCGTCATTGACCGCAACTCTTTGAGTGCAACCATCCAGCCAATTCCTTATCCACTGAGTGGTCCATTCAGCAAAGCCATGTCTTTCCCATTTAGAGACAAAGATGTCATGTGGGACAGTGTTAAACACTTTGCACAAGCCTAGGTAGATGACGTCAGTTGCTAGCTTTCCAAATGAGAAAACTTGTAGAATTAAGAAGGCTGAAAGAAGGAAACCAGGGCATGACTGATGCTGATGGGCATGCCTGTGGATGAGGCTTCTGGCTGCTACATTACTGACTACATTTGGCAGCACTCAGACAACTTTGCCTCAATATTGCACTCCTGAGATTGACAGATGCTATGTAAATGCTCTGTGCGAGCTTAAATCACCACACCATAAGGCATACGACAGTGTTAAGTGCTCGGGGGCTGCTTACCTTGCTTCTGAGATATTTTTAAAATGGTACATTGATTTTTTCATTTTGGGGCTGGCTCTGTTTTTAAAAACCACTCAAATGTGGCACTCATTGAATAGGTAAGCAGAAATCTGTTCACAATTGGTGGAAGGAGTTAGTTGAAAGGACTGGGTTTTCTTCCTTTCGTTACCAAGTCCTTTCAGATAAGGCAGTATCATCTTAAAAGCTCTTTAAGTAAATAACCGATTAGAGATATTTTAAATTAAGGACTTGAGAGAGTCTCATTTTCTTTCGTTTCAATTAATCCTGGAGAGTTCACCACAAAAGTCACCTGTTTTGATGTAAATTGCCTGAAGAACAAGGCAAGTGTGCAAGCTCAAGCTCAGTCCCTTCTTTCATTTATGTGCGTGCAAAGCTGCAGTTGCGCAGGGAGTCAACAGACAATGTTGTGGCAGTTTAAAAGCACAGGTCTTGGTCACAGAACTTTTCCATTTTGGGTCCTATGTGACTTCATCCATGGTTTCAGGAACTAGTTTAATAGCTTACTTATTTAAGGGACTTCAGTAAAGAACTAACAGTGGCAACAATAATTCACATAATTTACTGCCTTTTTCTGCAGAACAAATGGATTTTTATTTTAGCTCACGGTCTTTTTAAAGTCTGATCAAATAGTTTGGGAATGTTGAGTTCCATATATGAAATATTTGTTGTGAACAGTTAGAAATACATAATGCTGTTTCTGTTCTTATTTTGGGCGAACTCACTTAAGCCAAGGATAGGCTTATAAGTTTCTGAATGCCTTGGTGCCAGCGCATATTAATTTGTCTTTTTCTCACATCACCATGACCATGGAAACATAGACTAAGTATAGCCTATAAAATTGTTTCACCAGCATTGTTATGTGAAGAAGTGGTCTACTGGAGATGCAGTTCCAAGGTCTTTAGATTAATTTGGCTTCTTTTCCTTCTTCAAACCAGGGTAGGTTCTACAGCTAAGAGCATTATTTATAGCTGTGTCTACACCAGAGATAATCACTGCACAAGAGCTCTCCATAATGGTAAAATATAGCCAGATACCCTATATTCAGAAATGGGCAGTAACGAAAAACACTGGAAGAGATAAAAGAAACGATGGATCAAACTTCAGGAACATTTCCAGGTTTGGAAATCCCAAACCACAAGTTGAATATAAGCTATTATGTTTAGGATATATAGAAGAGTAATATTCTGTGGCTCTGATCTGTTTATTTTTTGATCAGGACGTGCTTTGGACCTTTTGTAGAGGCTGGGAATGTATTTCCTTATGTTGATTTTAAGCTTGCCACTTGATAGCCTGATTGATTGATGCCTATACATTAAGAAAAAGGGGATAATCATCCCCTGTTTGTTTTCCCTATGTCTTTCATGATTTAATACACCCTCCAGTGCTGTCTTGATGTCTCTTATAGTTCTACTATCACTTTCAGGAAAAGAAAAGAAATTTTAAAAATCTCTGAATATATCCGTGGATGAATGCAGTGAAATAATATTTTTTTCTTTAAATAATTTCTGATGTTTCATACTGTCTGTCCAGAGCACTGTGATGACATTTTCCTGGTGATCTTAACATCTCTTTTCTGAGTGGCAGTGCCTACTTTAAAGCCTATTACAGGTACAGTTTGGGTAATTTTTCCCTAGTGCATTATTTTTTTAATGTACCAGCAACAACTGCAACACAACAAAGTTACATTATCTAAACCTTTGTGGCTGTACTAGTTCTGAAAAAAAAACCATGCAAAATTCCATCACAACGTATGGCTCTCTCTTCTTACTTCTAGTTGGCAATATGCCATAACTCTGATGATTTTGACTCAGCTATTACAAGCTGCAACTTGCCTACATGGGCAAGCATACAACATGCTATTCACAAATGCTTGAATATGCCATGTCTTCTTTTATTCTACTGTGAACATTTATTAGGAATCCCATGCTTATTAATTTTTTTCTCCTTTTTTTTTTTTTTTTTTAATTTTCCCTGTCAGTTTTTGGTGCATTTTCTGTCAACATTTTAATAAACGCATTTGAGAAGTTCATGATCCTCATTAAGTAATTCTTGGTCTGCAGATTGTTGCAACTTTGTGAGCAAAGATAGGATTTAGAAAGTGTTAATTATGCAAATTACCCAATCAAGCTACAAGTCAGCACATAATTTAGGACTGGCTCAAGCATAATAGATTGCTAATTGTATAATTTATGGTGCTAGCTGAATTGTTTAATGCAGCTGTTAACTACTAAGGAAGCACAGAGTTTAAATTTTCTCCTGACAAAAAAACATGCACCTCAGAGATATGTTGTCTTTAGAGTAGGAATATTTGAATGTTTTTTAAAGGTAATCTCATAGGGCATGGCTGTGTTGCTGAACCATGACTCCGTTCAAAGGTAAATGCATAATTCTGATGTGAAAAAGTACCACTTTGTGATTATCGGCAAAATTCAATTCCTTTATTTTAAGCTTTCCTCTGTCTTGCTCATTCTATTGCCATTGCTGTCAACTTTTCTAGCCCTAAATATAAAGTGATTAGGATGCATATAGAATGGGACCGCTTCTATGGAGTTCTGCATAGACAAAGGTGTCAGTAGTCTGAGGAGCTGACTGAAATAGTTACCTCAGTCACGGAACCTGCACGTTGCACGCTTCACTGCTGGCAGGCTGAACCCTGTGTGCCATTTACCCTGTACGTGCAAGAACTCACCAGGCTTTGTTGCAAAAGTCATTGAAATGACCTTGCAAGTAGGCAATTAGCTCTATTTAAATACTTGCTAACGGCCAAGAGAACAAGCGTAGTGCAAACTAAAGCTAAACCTTCAAATGCTATTTTGCCAATAATTCGACTCGGGGTTTGTAAGCAACGACCTGCTATTCCAGTCTGCGTGAAAACCCTGACATTTTTCCTCTGACAAAGGTGCTATTGAACACGGGGCTGTCATGACAGAGCTACAGTTGCATTCATTGACAGTGTGCCTGAGGGTAGGAGACTTGCATATATACAAGGTGTAGAAAATGACCCAATTTACTTGTTAAATCAGTTCCCTGTACTGTTTCTCATTAGCAAAAGTCTCTGCCAGCTGCAACTGTAGATCTTGCTTAAGCTTGATGGAAATGGTTCCTTTTTGCTCCTGTCTGTGCAGGTTGGATGTTAGTTCTTTGCATGTTTCGTAAACTTTGGGTATGGATTTCTGGAATTGAGCAGGAAGGAGCCACTCTCTCATGGACACTGGGAGAGTGAAGCTGAGCTGAGCTGTGCAGGCTCTTCTTTTAGATGTGCCAACAACCCAATGCTGCTTTGTCTGTGTGTGTCTAATACCAGCCCTGAAAGAAGTAAGTAAAGCATTTTATATATGGCTTTGAAGGGAGATGAGTGCCCAGGCTTTCTGGTTCAATATGGTAGCACCTATCTTTCTAAAAGACATATGACCTGCTTTTCTGGCTGCCTAGTTTGCTTTGTGTCTATGACCAGTAAAGACAAACTTTGCTTAAAATGTGAAACCATCCCAAAATGAAGATTCACACCTCTTCAATGTCTGCGCTGAGAGCTGACACAGTTAGTATTAGTCCATATACACGTGTGTGCAGGCACACAAAGACACGCAGCAGCAGATATCAGCCAGAAACAGAGAAAAGAGGCCTTGGTGCTGTTGTGGTAGAGGGGTTATTAGGTAAAGACTCCAACAGTTGGCTTTGAGATCCCATGTGCTACCGACTTTCTGTGTTCGTGGGCAAGACATGTACTTTCTATGTAAAAGTTTCTTATTTGTAGAGAGAAGCTTTACTTTCCTTCCATTTCTGTTCTTTTTTTTTGTTGTTGTTTCACTGTGTGTTTGCACATTGCTTGCATATTGTGGTTGCTTAGGGTCAATGCATTTCATGTCAATACAGGTGTAATACAGCTTTAATTATGTGTTTAATCTAGTGGCCTAGACTCCAAAGAGTTTTCAGGAAAATATGATGCCATCCTAACAGCAAATTCAAAGAGCTGTAAACTCTCAAATCGCACATATTTTCTAGATCCAAAAGTCTTACAGCTGTCAGTGTTTCTGAAAATGCTGTAAAATAAAAAGAAAGCATTTGGAAATATTAAGATACTTTTTTTTTTTCTTAATTAAAACTAATGTTCATTTAACTTGAAATGTGATTAACTTTAATTATAATCTAATTAAACCATTAATTCAAGCAGTAAAATTTGGATTACACAAATTAATATTTCGCACAATGACTTTTTTGCTTAATGACTGAAGAACAAACATCCCATTACAAGGAGGTAATAAATGGATCATCCAAGTGTGTTGAAATGGTTCTGCACGTACATGTATAGACATTAGGTCAGGCTTAGCAGTAGTGTATTGTGCTGATGTACAGCTTGCAGGTGCCCTGCTTTTGTAAATTATCTCTTTATTCAGCTCTGTTCTTGGGCATCCCTGCCCATGCTGTAAGTATGTTCTGCAACACGAGAGCAGTTTGCTAGTCTTGATCCATTTCCTCTGAAGAGTTGCTCTTCCACAGTGATCAGGTGGCTATGGATAAGAGGAAAGAGGAGAAAAAGGAGATGCAGGCTATGTATACAGTGACAATAAATAAGGATGAAGTATGCCTTACAAAAGGAAGAATGTGCATTGAGGAAGAAAAAGAATGGATATGTCCCAAGGGCAAGAGGAGGAGGAGGCAAGAAGGGATGACGAGGTTCCACGGAGAGACCCAGATATTCAAGGTAGTCATCTCACATAGTGCAACAGCCTTTTTGCCCCTCTGTGGCTGTGGGGTCATTTCAGGAATGATCCTGGTAGACTCCAGAGAAAGTTACAGCCAGCTGTGCTCTACCCAGGAGACAAACATCACAATGTGATCTAAGGACCCAAAGTATGAGAATGGTAACCAGCAAATATGGAAGATGCCTCAGGATTCTGTTGTTGACAGGTCTAGAGAAGGCACAAGGGAATATGTTGTTATTCCTGGAAGTTTTAATGATTTTAGCAGTTATTTTCCAAGGAACTTGGACATTTTCATTTTTCTGCACAGTAACTGCAAATTTCCTGGGATGCCATGAATACATCAGATGTGTTTTGATATGATCCTTAAGGTTTGATTTGATCTCTTCCATTTTTTACACCAGTGTGATCATGATCTCTTGCTTAACTGCAAATACTCCTCTTTCCCATAACAATTAGGAGTTTTTTAGTGTAGCTTGTGGTAATTTTATACAAGTGCTTGAGAGCCAGACTGTGGAGTCTGTTCCACTTCCTTTAAGAGAGTTTTCTTGCTTTGAAGAAAGGAATTGTTTTTGTTTTCAATGTGTTTGAGAAAGGTGGGGGAATATACAGGTCAACATGTTTATATCCTATGTAAAAGTGTGTTTCTGTATATATGATAATAGAACATGGGTATACTGATGCTTATTTGGAGTGTAGGTATAATTTTGGTTTCATTTAGATGTTTTTGTGATGGGTAGTATGTGTTTATAGTAGATAACAACCAAAGAAGTGTCCAAGCCTGTGCTTTGTGGTGTTGTCAGACTGATGTTTTCTAGGCAGCTCTTGCAAATGCTCAAGACCAGCTCTGAAACTCAGGGAAATTAATTACAGTAGATTGCTCTTAGTGATGTCATTTTTAGGTCCCAAATAAACTACAGCAGAATGTTCCTGAACACCAGGAAACACTTTTTTTTTCTTTTTTTTTTTTTTTAACAAAGGAATGACTGAGCACTGGCACAGGCTGCCCAGGGAGGCTATGGAGTCCCCATCCTTGGAGATGTTCAAAAGCTGTCTAGACACGTTCCTTGGCAACCAGCTCTAGGTGACCCTGATTGAGCAGGCAGGTTGAACCAGATAACCTCCAGAGACCCCTTCCACCCTTCCAATCTCAGCCATTCTGTCGTTCTGTGATTCTGCTCCAAATGGGAGCTGGTTTGTGCCTGCTCATATTTAGCAAGACTAAAAGAACTTCCCCTATTCTTTTTTTTTTTTTTTGCACATCTGTCATTCCCATAAAAAGCAGTAACTAAAGAAATGAAAACTGTTTTCTAGAAAGAGATGAACCTTCATTTTGTTCATACATCTTCTGTGCTGTTGCTGCCTGGATTGGATTTGTTCGGGACTAATAGCAGGTCTTCCAACATGAAGATTATTCATGTGGAAGTTGCTGCTGCTTTCTGTCTAGCAGAGATGTGTTGGGCAATTCTTAGGGCCTGATCTATGCTTCTTTTTACTAACTTCTTAATTATCTTGGGAAGGCATGCCCTGTATTTGATCTAGCTCAGCCATCCACTTGGATGACTCACAAAGTTGAATTTTCTGAATTGGAACGGAATGCAAAGCACCCAGATGACATTGGCACTACATAGTGTGGGGGGAAGAGCTCCAACACGACAGGAAACTGATCCATCTGGGGCTTTTCATCTTGGTCTGAAAATAATCTGCATGGTCTCATTGCCCCTGTCTGTTCCTATGAACCTGTGATCCTCAAATCCTTATCCCAACTGTATCAGTGCAATGTTGCCCCTTTGAATTCTGTATATAAGTTTATGAGTTGCAAAGCATCGGGGAATGTCTCAGTGCAGAGGAGTTTTCTAGATGTGCCAAGAGTATGAGCTCCCTCCTCATCCCAGCACCAGGAGGGATCTCTGCAGTAGAAACCAGGAGGATTCAGAGACCACCCTATGTACTGGAAGCCAAGTCTCCCGTGGGAGCTCTGGCAGCGGTCTGTGCCTCACAGGGTGAGGCTCTCAGCTCTTTGGGCTGTCACTCTTGTTTTCTTCTTGCCCCTCTGCTCTGCTGCCTTCCCCCTAGCTTGGGAATGCCATGGTACTGGGGCTCTTGCAGCTCAGTACGTGTATGAGTTAGGACAGATCCCCCTTCCCATGCCCACACATTGCATCTTGAGGTGTAAATCAGGATGAACAGTGCAGTCCTGTCACAGCCTGAGCCAAATCTCTGCTGTCCCCAGATATAAGAAAAAGTAAACAATGGCAGACTGGCTATATTTACCATAGAGCAGTCTCGTGCAGTCCGTGTTTTGCAGCCCATCACTGATTCATAAGACATAGGAAGGTGGTAAGAGACACGATGGCAACAAAATATCCTACTTGCTGGTCATGGCAATGGGGACATAACTTTCCTGACTGGCAGTGCCCAGGTAAAATTGTGTGACTAATGGCAGAAAGAGATACAAGAAGGCAAGTGGCTTCTCTTCCCCCCACAATGGTAGGTTGTCCTTTGATTTTAGGATGGCCAAGAAACGGTGGTTTTAAGCATTCAGCCTGCTAGCAGGGATTGATCCTGCAGGAAATAACCGATGCGAAGCATAAACAAGTTTTGGAAATATATTGGCTAAGAGCTGGCTGTGACCAGCTGATATACGTAAGAAAGTACTACTGGTTTATGTTTTTTTTAAAAAGGGCTTAATTAAAACAGGCTTGCTACCACTCCTGACTTTGTGGCCACAGCAAAACAAGGTCATTGGCTGTTATGGAGGAGCCATTCCCTGCTACAACTAGAGATGCTGCTTTCAGCAGTACTTGTAGAAATCGTCTTTCCTCTGTGTGATATCTAGTCAGCTTATGTTTTGAACGAGAGCACAGATCTTCTGGCAGGTGCGTGGTTACCGTTACAGGGAGAGCTGGAGCTGGAAAGAACTCCTTCCCTCAGGTCAGTACCGGGGCTGCTCTGTAGCTGAAAACGTGCAAGGGTAAATCCAAGTCACATAGTGCTGAGAGGGATTCTGTTTTCCAGGGGTTTTTTCCAAACAAACCCCCAAATTTTTCTATTTGGTGAGAAAGGGAGGAAGAGGTTTGTGAGCATGTCCTCTTTACTGAATGGTGGAGCTGTTAAGGAACTTGTCCAGTTCTTCTGTCACTATTTTTTCCAAGAAGGAGTCAGTCGGGAAGCCCTCAGCCTCTCCTCTTGAAGTTGTTTCACTCTGGATAAACAATTAACATTTACTAGAAGAGGGACTGGTGCTCAGGAAGTCCAATTTCTCAAAAGAAGACCCGCCAGGCTACTGATTCATGCACACACGTGTGCTCTCTCTCAATGAATAGTTAATGTTTTATTAAGAGTGGAGCGGATCCAAGGGAATGATTCAAATCTCCTCCCTGGATCCAGTACTTGGCTTTCAGCTAATATGCTTTTTGTTCCATCAAAAATGTCATTGCTTTTACACAACTCCTTCTCCTCATCTAAAAGCCCTTCTTTGTTTCAGTTGATTTTTGTTTTGTTACTTGCCTGGACCCTGCCCTCTCCCTTGCTCCTTGACCTGGAGAGTATGGAGATCTGTGGCTCCATTATATTTAAGATTGACTAAGTCAAGGATGAAGGTAGATTTTCTTCTGAACCAAGCTGGGAAGAACTATGGTGTTCCCATCTTCACACTGTTTCTCCGAGCATTCAGAACCTATTAACCCCCACCTGCTCTACGTGCCCTCAATGAGCCTACATTTGCTTGGTGCTTCCCAATAGTCTGCTTCAGAAATCAGCAGAAGTGGAAGGATGCATTCAACCCTCAACAGACCTGTTTTCACCACTGCCCACCTTCTGCCTCTTCCAGGGTGCCTTTGAAGCCAGAGATGGTAGTTCCTCAGAGGGAAACATGAATTACGAGAGGTAACCAGCATGCATGGGCAGTGGGGTCACACTGCATTGCTTTGCAAAAGGAGAAACCCTGAGGGAAATCCCAAGCTAAGGACCTATAAATCACCTTTACTCTGTGGAATATAACCCCGGCCTAAACCTGAACCAAATCTGAACCCCACATGCACATCCTTAGGGGTTTCCAACAGCTTCTCACAACTGCGAGCTGCAAGTCAGGCTGTAATGTTCCAACCCAGGATTTTGTGCTGAGATTGTAGATAAATTTCTCTGCCCACATGGTGACATTTATATGCATGCTGTTGCATAACATGACCTGATGTCTAGGGGTGGAGGCAGATGGAGAAAGTGGAAGTAAGGCTGAAACAGCTGCCGGAGACATCTCTGCACTGGCTATTGGCCTGACTGGTTGGATCAGTCACAACCTAGAGGAGAATTAATGATCACCCTGTGGCTGATAGTAGGATCAGGGGCTAGTGGCACTTACAGGGCTGGTCACTAGTTGAAATTCAGATGCAGACATGAACGTTTTTCATTAACCCTCTGCTTTCCTTTGTCCCTTCTGTCTTTTGGCCAACTTGTCCCTCCTAGCCAGGTTTTCTGTCCCCGATGACGTCTCTTGTCTGCTCTACCTCCACATGGTGATGGGAGAGCTGCGTAAAACAATTGTGAAAACACCCACGGTAACTGGCTGCTTGTCTAACTAAGCCCCATCTGTTGCAAACCACAGTGATTTAACATTGATATCTGAGAACCATTAAACCATTCCATTTGGAAAGCTTTGCCATGTACATAACCTTGCCCACAACAAAGCCTAGTGAAGGAGCTGTGATGTTAGGAAAAAACAATACGAATCAAGACAACAGTTAACATATTGGGAGAACATGTAAGCAGTCTGACAGTTATAAATTGTAAATTCCAATTGCCCACCATGTGGTGGAGGGAGAGGAATGTGTGTAATGCCAGCACCAATGCTCACATCTCGGACCATTTGCATCAACTGCTTTGATCCATCTTGGTAAAAGGGGGTCTCTTGTTATCTCATGTTCTTCCTGTGGAGTAAGTTGATTCTTGTGATTCAAAATAATGTAAGACTGTACATTTCTTACATAGCTTTATAAACGTGGTGTGCCTGCTGCCTCCTGTGCATGGCTTTGCAAGCTGACCTTAAGTCTAGACTTCTGGTTTTTTTAGAGCGCAATCATGTCCTTAACATGTTTTCTCAGTTTTGTTATCGTGTCAGCCTGTCCACGTCCCTCCCCTAGCATGAGCTCCACTTCTTGGCTCTCTGAATAAACTCCCTCTTACAGGAAAATCTATAACACACCCTACTACAATTTCCAATGTTGCTTGTGGCTTTTTTTTTTAAATCCCAAGTAGTATTGAGCTCAGTTGGGCGATACAAAATAAATTCAGGTTATGCAATCCAAGCCATTTTAGGGAAAGTTTTGCCATGGCAGAGGGAGAAAATGAATGATGTAATTACATCAAGATTTAATGCTAGGTTATAGGGCAGGATCTCACAGGAAATGCAGTAAGAAGGAAAACACATTCCACTTTTGAAAACCATAGCCAGTGTTCCCTCCAAAACTTGCTGGCTGCCGTTTGCCTTCTATTTTGCCAATACTTTTATTAATTACTTTGTAAAGGTGCCAAAGACACCGAAGAACCTGGGAGTTTTTATTACAAGTGTGGCTTAAGTCTCTTCTAGGTGTCATGCAGAGACTATTCAGTAATAGAAGCTAAGCAATGCCACCTCAAAGTCTACTTTGGGATGGGGCAATTACAGCCTAGTAGCCCCTCAGCTAAGGAAAAAGATATTTGAACTACATTGCCCTTGTTACAGGGGTGACAGCCACTCTGAAAAGCATGAATGAAGCAACCAAACTGAAACAAGCTCTGATGAATTTCTCACATAATCCTGTGTGTACCTGTCTTGTTACTTCATCTGGTCTGTGCAAAATGCAGCCTGCCTGCAATTTTTGTACATCTGGTCCCTACCGCTGCTTGGCTGACTTGGAAATGTGTTGGGAGCAGAGATGGGCTGTCTCCCACCACTAGCCTCACAGCATGCCTCTCTGTGTGATACAGCCAGACATTTAGACAGTTTAGACATTGGGCTGAAACCAGGTCCCTTTCGGGTGGAGAGATTGGGCTGTTGAGCCTGCAGCTTCTACCACATTTAACTCATGAAGCATCTCTGCCTCCACCAGAACCCTGCTGCCTTCTTTTGTGTCTTTAAGTCTTGTCTTCTCTTTTCCTAATGATATCATCTGCTTGTGCAGCCTACTGAATCCAAGCAAACTGAAACGATTATGCCACCAGCTGGGTATAAAATTCTCATTTTTTCATTAGAGACATAAAACATGAGGGTTTTTTTAATAACAAACACCCACTGGGGGAAACATTCTGAGAAGCTGGTGTTTTTCATGCACAGGCCAGACTCGAGCCTTCTCTTTCAATAATTGAAATGCCAATAGAAAGATAGAGCTGTGATTCATTCAGGCTCTTCCCCAATGATCTGGGAGCCAGGGGGTCAGAAAGGAGGCTGCTCTGCACCAGTTTGCAGGACTATGGTAGATGTATAAATTGCAGCTGCTTTCAGGATGCTTCCTAGTTTTTTCTTAATTTCTAGACTTTCCAAGTAGCAGATATGTAAGGATTTTTCTTCAGAAAGTTAAAAGAAATATCCTTCATATTCTTTCTGCTCTTAGGGATTTATTTTTTTTCTGTTTTTCCAGATCTGAGCATTTTCCAGCTCTTTGCATTTTCTGTCCCATTGTAACTGTCACACTTTAAATCTTTTTTTTCTTTCCTTCCTTTTTTTTTTTTTAATCTTCGTTAATTACTACATTTTTTATGAGCCTGTGGGACATATTCCATGAGTACTTTCCATTTCCTTCTGAACATGTGGTAACTAGGTTTCAAAAGACTGTCTGCAGCATGTCAAGGTGTTCTTGAAGAGGATTTTCCCCATGTTTCGTGACATCAGTGAACAGGCAAATCAAGATGCTGGGTTTGAAGCAAATCAGACACCTCTTAGAAGAGACATCTCTTAGAAGAGAAGATTCTCACTTCATAGACTTTCTTCTCTGAAGAGCAGAAACAGCACAGATGATTCACCAACTGAATTTTCCCTGACAGTTGAAGGAAATTCTGGTCACTGCTGCGGTTCTTATTCTGCACAGATGTGCATCTTCAGAGAGCAGGAGCAGTTCAGAGCTCTGTCCATGCCCCACACCATCTATGACAGAAGTGGCTCTCATACAGCTGAAGGACACTAACAGACACCACTGCCTGAGCGCTTGCGCTCCAACTCAACAATGTTTCAGAGCAGATGGGAGAGCACCGTGGCAAATCCTGTCCTTCCTCTCTCAATGAGGTTAATGAAAAGGAATTTTCCACTCTTTTCCAAAAGCTTTTTCATCTGGATGTTTTAATTTTGCATATTTTTTTCTCTCTCCGATACCTAAAAGAGGCAACTAGAACAATTTGAGGCACCATGGATTTCACAGCCAGCAACATATCAGCGGTGCTTGCCTATGTACCTGCTCCTGGATGAATGTAATCTGCTAAAATGGAGATAATTTCTTCATCTCAGCAGGCAGTGAGAAGCAGGGAGCAGAGCCTTTGGCCCTGTTTTAACCAAGACAAGGCTGAAGTTCCACCAACTGGAGAAGGGGAAGGATGACAGGGTTGCTGCTGACCCTCTCCTTCCATGGGAAGGTATCTTCTCTGTTGAAGTAACATTGGGCAGCTCCAAGGACCAATTCCACAGGACCACTTTCTTCAACTGCAGCCATGTTGACTGCAATGTAGGCTGGAAAAGACCTGAGCAGAATCTTTGCTTATGTAAAACAGGTTATTACACACCTAAAAATAGAACAGGTCTTCCCATAAGCAGAAAGAGGACAAAAAATTAACCCAGAAAGATGGTTATAGCAATCACTATCCAGCTAAAAAGTGTCTTGTAAGCTAGCATGCTGTCTGGCAGATCAGCCAAAAAGCAGCCTGTTACTGCCTTGAGCTAGTGTTTTGGTTAGAAACTTGGGTGGGTTTTTGTTGGTTTGGTTTTTTTTAGAGACACTCAGAGGGACTATTCTAAACAGGATTTTGGCAATGCTAATGATAAAATGCCAGAAATATCTCACTCATCTTCTTTTTGCCATTGAGCTAGTACTCTGTGAAAAAGTGACTGGAAGATAGTGGTTGAAGGAAAATGAAATAAACAGACAGAAAAAAACAGCACTGCACAATGTAAAGCAGATAGAGTATCAAATGCGCACTTTAAAAATGAAAGCAAAGCCCCCCCTCCATTGAAAAAGAGCATAAATGCTTTGTTGTGTTTTTAATGTTTGAGCTGCAGTAGTTTCTAAAATGATGTTTCAATTAGCTATGATTTATTTTCTGCTGTTACGTACTTTCCTTTTCCATGACTGTTGAGCTATATCCTATAATTGCATTCTGAAGATATTTCAGCCTGATTTTGAGTTTGCAGCTCTTGTTGCAGCTACCCATCCATGGTGAGAATGACACTGTGAGCCATGCAGTGTGTTCTGATTGGACTCTGAGATCCTTTCTGAATGAGTGATTTTGGCCTTGAGAAGGCTATTTGTGAAATGAAGCTAAGGAGAGCAGTTCTCATTCATAAGACCTCTCTTGCGTTTTAAGGAAGACCTTTACAGCCAGTTTTCCACTTGTATCCTATCAACATTTTTTCATAGAGAAGCTAAACTGGGATGCTGCCCACCACTCTCTCCTTTGAACTCTCATAAATGAGCAGGAACAGGCATTGCAGTTCCAGCTGGCCAGTAAATGGAGTGTGAAAAAAAGCTTTACCTTTCTATTTTAAACCAGAGCAGAGCTTTAACTGCTCTACATAGAGAGATTACGGGCACTGAAACAGTAAAATAGCACATATCCTGTGTAGCAGATGGCAGGAGATGAATATTTCAGTCTTTCACAATTTTTACTCCATTTTCCTCAAGTGTTTTTCATATCTCTATTGAGACACCTTAATTGCTGTAGGATACCATCTCTCAGCAAAGATTTCCAAGAGTATTGCCAGTTTGCAATACAGGGAAAGGCAATACTTAAGCAAAAGCAACATCCTTAAAACAAAGCCTCTCTTTCCATTTTGGAGTACTTCAGTAAAGGAATAAAGTTAGGGTATGGTGAGGCAGCTTTGAAATGATATAGTTTTGGTCATGAGTAATGCTGCAGACTCCTGTCAGAGATCTGTTAGTATCAGCTGAAAATACTTACTGGTTCAAATTGCCTGGAGAAGCTCCAGTTCAGCAAGTGAAATCCAGAGGACAGCAAGGACAGTGGGAAGCAGGAGTAGCAGTACTCAAAGTACCTGGTTGAGAATATGTAATTTATTAATTACAGACTGATACTTCCAGCCCCTGTTGACAAACCACTGGTAGGCTTCTGATAATATCAGTGGCATAGGAAAACTCATTGTTCTGCATGTCCAATAAGATGAAGAAGTGAAAAAACTCCCACAATTAATAGTGACCTGAATATAGAGGGCATATTTCAATGGTGGTTTGTTTTTGTTTTTCTTTTGTAAAAAGTTCTTGAAATGTAATATTCAGCCTTAAATTTCTCCACAGAAACAGTTAAGATACATAAAAATAAACAATGAAAACTCCTTCCTACTGCAGGCATGTGAAAGATTGCCAGATTTCTGCTGTCATCTTTTGCTGCTGCCCCAGGTGTGGCTGGAAAAGCATAGAAGGATGTAAAATTGGATTTCTGGAGCCTTCACAAGCTCCTGGAGTAGAAAAAAAAAAAAAGGATCTCTTTGGGATAGGTGGTGCTTTTCTGCCGGTATTGAGAAGAAAGCATTGTAAACATTTGACATGCAGATTTCTCACTTAATGATTATACAGGGACACAGTTTTGGCCAAGAGATAAGTCAAATTCTGTTGTGATCAGTACAAAGTGTTGGCATGTGTAGAAGTGGAATAAACTGGAATTTGTCTTTCAGAAAAATCAACAGAAATACTCCATCAAAATTCAGCAATTCCATCATCTTGCCCTTACGTATCTGTTTGCTCTCAGTCCTCCTCTTTAACACCATCAGGAACTCAGCCCACCTCTAAGGTGTATGACTACTTAGTCATGGTATGCAGAAAGGACATAGAGGAGACAGAGGGGAGAAGGTACCAGGCATGTCTGTGCAAAAAGAAACTGTAATCTGGAGACTGCTACTATTAGTGAAAACCTATTTGAACTCTACTATCCTTTTAGGCATTTGTTGGCTGTAAAGCAGAGCTGCACGTCTAACTTTCCATCTGGAATGAGTATGCTGCTGTAACATTCTTGGAGGATGTGCATTTTGAGCATGAAATGGTCAAGACACCAAACTGAACCTGCAAAATACACGATTTCATGAAACATATAGCTAATTCAACAGCAACATCACAGCATCTTATAATTTCATCCTGAAGCCTGTTATTTGTCACATTATGTGTCTTTTATGTATCCGATTACCCTAAAAATCTGTTGGCATCACAAATTATTCATCATTATTCATCATAGTGCAGGTTCCCCAGTCCTTTTAGCCTGGGTCATAATCAAGTTTTCTGCAGGTTATTTTTTTTTTTAAATAGTAGGGATACAAGTTTCATATTTGCTCTTTTTTTTTTCTTTGCTGTACTCCTCAATATACGTATTTCTTTTGTATTGCTTACAATTCTGGTTTTACAGAAGATTGTGTTCCCCCTTTCCCTCCCTCCTGGGTGTGTACTTGCTTGAGCTGCTGGTCTGTGAGAGCATGGCTTTTCTATCTACAATGCTGAAACTTGTGCAGATACAACCTTTGCTGTAAAACCAATCCCACAGTATTTAGCTCAAGTGTGCCATTTCCTTCTCTCAGGCCATGATATGAATGTGGTCTTTCATATGTTACAACTGGAAACATCTGGGAGTTTCAACAGGATAGATTTTTATGAAGTTACGTGTCCCTTGCAGGTGGCACTGCTGTAGTACAGAGAACTTAACTCTTTCCATTTCCCCTTGCTTCTTCTAATCCATGCGTGAAAACCAGGCCAGGTTGTTCCCTGACAATCTTGAACATTAAGAAAGACGCCTGATTAATGCACGTGCACACGCAGTGCTCTACAGAGGTGTGCCTGGTTCACATTAATGCTGCTGTCAGTAATGAGCTTTCTGGAAGACAGGATACTCAGCCATGCTCAGAAGCACAGCACAGGCCATGCTTGGGGATATCCCTGTGGTGTTCAGCTCTAAGGCAGGCATGCAGATGGAGTATGCCTCGCTTTCTATCCTGACAGTTTTTCATGGAAGCTGGGCAAAGTATCATGCATGAGTGTGAACGTTTTGCTTGCTAGTGCACTTGTTCTGGCAACTGGGAAGACACCCACATATGCTTGCTCCCGTCATAGGTAGTTCCCAGAGAGTGCAAGCGGATATATGACCATGGACTACATGAGGATGCTGGAACAGAGGACGTAGCTTCTATAGGGTAACTCTTGCAATCTCACATAGGTGCCTAAATTTAGGTATCTAATGCTGACTGAGATGTCCCAGGATATGAGAGACAACCAGAAAGAGCTGGCAGTAATGACACAGGAACTACAGGAGATCCATGTCATGGTGGAGGCTTGGTGTCTCCAATGCTCGAGTGTCTGGAAGGGCATGAGAAGCCCAGAAGCTGAGTTGAACCCCTAAGTTGGGAGGTGACGATGAAAATGCGATTCAGCCCTCAGCAAGTTATTTTCTGAAGATGATCTGTATTTGTCAATCTGCCTTCTGATGTGGAAAGAAACATCTCTGTTACGTAGTTACGACAGCCATCAGCTATGAGGAAATATTTGAGCTCAGTTAGCAGGCCACGTAGACCACCTTAATGCCTGAGTAACAACATAAATGTTGCAAACCAAGGCTTCCTGCAAAATAATGATAATAACAAAGGGATTTGCCTGGCTGATTTGCAGGCAGAGTCTGTTCCCAGCTAGTTTAAAGGCTGTGGCTCATCTTGTCTCCTCAGGGACAGCCATTAGGTTACTGCTGGGGAAGATGGATGGTTCTGGTTCTCCCTTGGTCAGATGAAGGGCTGCGCAAACACACAGAGTCAGTAGCCTCTTTCAGGTGGTTCCTCACCTATGGTTTGGCACCACCGCTTGCAGCCTCTCCTGTTTTCTGTTCCTCTTCCCCTTCCCTGTCTCTATGACAAGCGATGCTGTATTATACAAGCTGTTCTGCCACAGTGGAAACATCTGTAGCCTGAATATTCCTGAAGAAACGTCACCTGGGGGAAATGCTCTTCACTTTATGAGAAATCTCTCTTTCAAGCCCTTGGAGAGGCTGGGGAGGGAGGAGACGCTGAGTTTGACACTAGTTCTGCGTTGTTTTTCAGAGATTTTGTGGAAGAATGTTGTGTCTGATTTTGTGGATTGTCAAAATGAAGCCAGATGGCAGTGGATTAAGTGTAATGCTGCTTTGTTGTTCTTGGGTTCACGACTGTGCTTCCCCTTGAGCAAGGGAGCCCTCCCCGCACAGCAACTCTAGCCCATCTGCCCCCGGCCACTGAGCACCCCTTTCCATGAGCTCCCAAAAATGCTGCCCTGGAGAGAGGGAGAAGGAAAGCTTTATTTTGGTGAGGACTGCTAATTGAAAACTGCTTACTTGACATTTTTTATGCCTGCATTATTCGCCAAAAGCCTGTTTTCTGTGCTCTTCCTCTGATGAAATACGGGTATTTTGCAACTGTAGTAATCAGTTTGCTTGCTGAAGTGAAGTTGCTGCATGAGCAGCTGAGGCAGTGAAGCCTGGTTTCTTACAGATTTGTGTCTGGTAGCTGGATTTCCTGATGTTTAGACAGGCGTGAGTTCAGTTGAAGTGTTTCCCATGAGGCATTAGAGTATTTAAAGCCCTTTGTTGATTCTTCAGTGTCTAATAAGGGAGGTATTTATTCCTCAACCTTCTTCACCATGTGAATGCTTAATGGGGTCTTTTTCCTCTACCACTCTGCTTTATTTTCTTTATACTTAGGGGTACATCTCTGAGATTATTATCCTTCATCAAAGTTAGGGTACTGAAAATAGCCACTGGGCTCTGAAGATGCAGAGGAAGGCAGGCAGGCAAGCAGACAGACCGAGAAAGGTGTGATTGCCTCAATTTGGTTTCCCTAGGAAATTGGGTTAAGGATAATTTATTAATTAGGGAGAAGGTGAATTTAAAGCTGTGGTGCTGATATTTTATAGTTTTTTAATTAAAAGTAGACAGGCAGACACAGGATCATTCTTATGCTCTCCCTTTGGCGTGAACACCGTTTTCGGGGCAGCTTTTGACAGTTTAAGAGAGCTGTCCTGTGACTCACCTAGAGTCTTGAAAGCGCTGATCAAGTTTTGCTCCTTGTGCTCAACACTTACAGTTCCCCCCAGCTTATGAAAATGACAGTGAAAGGTGCTGTGCTTTTTTCCTTTCAGACTGCAAACTCATTTCAACCATAAGCTTAATATTCACTGTTTAATTTACTCCTCCATCATCTTTCTTTGCAATTTCAGTTTAAACCAGCACATTGTATTTGGAATCAAATCTGAACTTCATGTAGATCAGCAAAGGTATGTTCTGAGTTTGTCATAATATCCTTGGGCCTGGAAAGTGTTCTGACAGAAAACTGCTGCCTTGCTGGTAGAGGAGAAACCACAAGCCAAGTCAGTGTTGCTGCTTTATTGTGCCCTGTCCTGTTCTTCCCATTCCTATTTGTAAGATAGCTTCTCAGATGCCCAGAAATTTGTTTGAAAGTCAGCTGTGCTTCATAACTATTCAGAGCTTTTTAGCCTTCTTCAGCAAGTCATTGTCCCCTATCTCTGTTGAGAGTCAGCCTTTCCAGCATGACTTTCATGTCATGCACAAATCCCTGTACAGATCCACGTAATGTTGAGTTGTTCTGGATTTCCTTGTGCAGAGCTCATCTCCTGGTCTCAGCTGCTTAGCTTGCAAACTCTTTGATGTGCAGACTGTCTGCATGGATTGCAGTGTTTAGCAAAAGAAATCAGGGGAGGAGAGGGGGCTCCAATTAGGGTAATGTTTGCTTTTATGTTACATGTTATTATAGTGTAGAATATAGATAGCCTTAAGCTAGTTGCTGTCTCCAAAACGTAATAAGTCTTAACAATTTTATAGTGACCAACTATTACCAAGATACTCAGACTGGCGTTTCCTAATCTTCAGTTCAGTGACTTTAAAGATAAAGTTTTACTGATTTTTGTGGAGATACTCTGGTTATGTAAAGGAAATTTTTCAAAGAATTTGAGTCCTAGTACTCAGTTTGTAGCCTCTGCATTTCACCTTCTCCCTTGGTGGTCCAGCGGGGGCTGCCCCAACATCGATTTTGAGTGTACTTTCATCTTCCTTGTACTGCACCGCACAGTCTGGAAGGTATAAATTAGACATATTCAAGTATTCCACTAATGTGCTTAGTCTATTTTAAGCCAAAAATTCACTAATTTTCTGTTAAGCTGAAGTAAGTTTGGATATGCTTTTGTTTTTGTTTATTCTCAGAAGTATTTTTAATTTATAGTGTGAGCTTCTCCCCCTCAAATTCTTGTCCTGTTTTTCTTTACTGTATCCTGTTGTAATATTCCCTTTGGAAGGTCTTTTACAAAGTATTTTTTTTACGGATTCTAAAAACTTCCTTCCTGGCATTTGCATTCTCTCTTCAGATGTCAAAACCAAAGATAATGGTCCATTGCTGGTGTTTTGGGAAGGGAGGGGTAAGCCAGGGATTTTGCAGCCTTCACACACTCGACCAGTCAACGTACTTTACGTGCGGTGTGAGGGACTTAGTGTGTACCAACAGTAGTTCACTGTTAACCAGTACAAGAAGGAGACATTGAAATTCAAAGCAAGCATTTTGAAAATTGTCAGTATTTTCTGATCCATTTCCCTACATACAAAGCAAACAGATCTCCCAAGGAACTTTGTGAACATGGTGCAAATCTAAATACGAATGGTGATTTTGTCCACGGGGCATGAATATAGGCTTGTTCTGTCGGCAGCAGGGATACGTGTCAGGGATGCTCTGAACAACTGCTTCAGCCTGAAGCCTTTGACAAATAATAGCAACCCCATTCATATATGCTTAGCAAGTACCTCATATAGCGTAAGCTCTCAGCACCAGTTCCCAGGCAAAACAGCAAGGGAAGTTTGATAGCATGAAATATGAGTACGTACACAACAGTGAACCTGTAGAGATTCGGGTTCAACTCCTGCCATCCTATCATATATACAGAAGTAGTTTGGTGGCTTAGCTGTCCCAGATCTGGAATGTCTTGGCATATGTAGTCTACAGGGGCCTAAGACTACAACAGTGAATATTGTTCTGTCAGGGTTGTCAACTGAGATTCAAGTAGCGGAGCTGTAGCTGAAGTGTTTTGAAAAAAACTTCTGCTTCTTATGCCAGGGGCAGACCTTCATTTTTACCTTTTTAGCGGTTAAAGATGTTCAACAGAGATCCACCAGGTATAATTATGCTAGAAAAAGACATCGCCAGACACTGAAAGTTGATTTTACAGTTTTGTGATGTCAAATAAGCCTTATCTCTACTTTGCTGAAGAGCTTTCTGTGGTTTTGCTGCAGGCCATAATACACTGAAAAAGGAAGTGCCCTACAACACTAACCCAACAACATGAGATTTTTAAGTCAGCTAAATGGACTTCCTTAGTTTCTTTTAAACAGTTTCAATGGAGTTGCCTCTTCTAAGACATTTCATGATACAGTGCACAAAAAAAAAATGAATGTTTTCTCGGGGAGTTCTCACTTGAAATGATACTTAAACATTCACATTGTAGACTACAGACAAAATAATTCATCATCAACATATTAATAAATATTTCAATTAGAAACGGTTCAAATTTCATTCCATCTTTTGTTGAATTTTATATATATATGTACGCCTTGTATATAATATATCACACAGTTATAGATACATTTGTTGTGGGTTTTGCAAACATGCAAGATATGAAATTTCGAGTGTAGAAAACAGGTATATTTTTCACATACAGATCCATCAGCACCAAAGTCAAAGAATCCCGTTCTGCTGTAGATTCGTGAGTGCTGTGAGCTCCAAGGGGAGATTTTCCTGCTGTTTGGACATTTAAGGCTTCTTTCCCATGCTGGGAATGGGAGCTCTGCCTTTTAGTAAAACATTCTCACTGAGAGTTTTCTCCTGGTAAAAATGTTATCAGTATTTCATCTCCATCTGAAAGCTTACCTGCTTTCACCAAATGTATTTAATTGATGTTGAAAGCCCTTCTCATCTGTCAGAAGTGGTTGAAATTCTTCCTTGAATCCAAAAGTCATTGTGGGTTCTGGGAGACTGACATGTACACAAGCGCAGTTACATGAGCTGCTGGAAACTTAAAATGGTTTTCTGTGTTACAGAATGAGGACAAAAGCCCATGAAAGGCCAGGGCTTGAACTACATGGAGAAGGTCAGCAAACCAGCTGCTCTTCTATCCACTGTTTTTAGACCTTTGACTTTCTAAGTAGAACACTTTATCCTAAAGCCAGGCTTACTCATCTGAGCTTTAGGTTACATCTCTTGAGTTAATGTCTTCACTTATGGCCAAATCCCACCTTGCAATGGGCATTGCTAAGGAGGTCCTCTAAGTGTATTTATAACATTATACTCTTCGTCCATATGTAAATATGTCTGTGTGTCCTTACAACCTTTGTTTCTGATGTGATCTATGTTCTATGCATTTTACTCTCCCTTGGCTAAAGGAATTAGTAATTTAAGAAAGTGGCATGTCTGAGGAGTTGTGCCCATGCTGATGCTGTGATAAGCCCTGGAACAGGCTGCCCAGAGAGATTGTGGAGTCTCCTTCTCTAGAGACTTTCAAAACCAGCCTGGATCTGTTCCTGTGTGCCCTGCCCTGGGTGATCCTGCTCTGGCAGGGGGGTTGGACTCAATGATCTCCAGAGGTCCCTTCCAAACCCTAACATTCTATGATTCTATGCTCAGCTCACACAGTAAAACAGAGAGATCATTAGCAAGATGTGCACTGTTTGTTGAGCCTGCTGGGTCAGCAACACTTTGTGTCTCAATCTCCAAGCAATAACATGTTCAGGCTTAATGTACTGGGCTGCTCGGGAACTGGTGTATTGAAAGTATCTCACCTTCTTCAAAGTGACCCCTTCCTGCATGATCTGTCCCACCAGCTGATATGTTTTATGTTTTTTTTCTGTGGATGTACTAGAAGTTACAGTGAGTGTGACCAAAGGAACACTTGCATAACTGAAAGCACATCATTCTTCCAGTTTTAGCAATTTGTCTAATAAGATACTACCTTTCCACACAAGAAGACCCTTTCCTCTCTCAGATAAGAGCAGAGTACCCGGAGCATCCTGACTTGAAGTTACGTCTTTGCAAGTTCCTATGGTATGCCTAGAAGTAACATGCTTCATAAAATGGGCCCTGATTTTCTTTAGATTGCATAGTGTTCAAACACTTAAAGGGACAATCCAGTGACAGTGGGCTGAGTGAAATCTGCTTCCCCAAAGAATTTTTTCTTCTTATGAAAAGGCAGGTATTTGTGCAGTGACCAGGCACACCGAAGGTGGCCATGGGCACTGGCACAGACCTTGCTTGTTCCCAGAAAGGAACGTCAGAGCTTCATAGTTTGTGTTGTGTAAAGAAAACAGCTATGAGTGGGTAACTGTCCAATATGTGCAGATATGAATGTGTCTCTTCCTCCTCTGTGAAACACATTTGTGTCTCTTCAGAGAGTTTCCATGATCAGCTCAGGACAGAGCTGAGTCCTGTGACTGCGAAGTATTGCAAGTATTGCAGCGATTCCTTGAGAAGTTGTGCCTGTGTGACCTAAGTGGAGTACTTCCACTTATAGTAAAAATTACATTTGCTCAATTATATTGCAAAGCCACCTGCAAAAACAGAACGTTCCGACGCAGAAAGAACGATGCCGAATGCCATTATTTAGTGCTGCAGATACAATATCCCAGCCAGCCTGTGTCAGCATCCCACGGGTCAGCACAAAATATCTCTGTTGGTTTTGGACTGACTACATACCATGGAGCGAAACCATGTACTGGTTTGTAATATGTGCAGTACTAAATGACAGATTCAATAGGTGTGTTGAGGGATAAAAAAAAATCTTAGCTATTAGGAACTGTCACAACTGTATTTAAAGTAACAACATGCTGAAGGGGGTTAAGAAAGTAAATGTGGTTCAAATTCAGCATGTCAGGAACAAATTAAATTGGCGTGGTAGAGGATCCAAAGAGAAATGCATTTGGAAATGCTTATATGCTGGGAATCTGGGTAATAAGTAAGAGGAACTGGAATTTCTCAATAATCAAGATAAATTCAACTTAATCGTCTCATCAGGTTTCAGAGCTTGAGGGACCGGTATGTCAGAATATTGTATAAGCTGTTTAAGCAGAGTAAGGGAGATAAAAGAAATGGTGTGAGAAGAGTGGCTGTATGACCCAGTGACTTATATGCGCCTAACTTAGAACTGGGAAGTGTAGGATCATAAGAAATTCAGTGCAATATGCTGATTACCGAGGCCCAGGAGCAAGCAGGGTGTGCAGAGGTGAAGTTAGAAGCCACTGAACTGAATCTGGAAACAGAAGGAGCTACTACTGCATGTGGGAAGAGAACTGTGTAATTACAGGGAAATTTATTTTGGCGACTTCTGAAGATGTCATTTAGCTACCTGTGCAACATCACTAGAGTACTGAATTAAATACTGGATGACAGTTCTAGGAAACAAATGCTGTCAAACCTTGAATGGAAGAATTCTGAGTTCAGGCAGCCTGATATTAGATAAAAATGAATTTATTAAATTCATTAAAT
>WUAM01000260.1:1413074-1457819 GCA_024336885.1 Actenoides hombroni | reverse complement strand
GGGGGGGGCGGGGTGGGGGGATGTATTTGCTAATGTTTAAGCTTTTGTAGCTTAAGCATGTTTTTTAAAAGTACATTGCATATGCATAGTTCAGTTTTGCAGACGGCTGACGCATGAGGCTTGTATATCTGGCCTTGTGACTGCCATGGACATCTGGTCCCGTGCAGGCTGCGTCTCTGTGTTGCACCCATCCTGGGGAAAGAGCACCAGCACTTAGTGCTGCACAGCGCCACAGCTCCAGCACAGCACTGCCAGAACACCCCAGGATTTTGGGCAATCGTGCGTCGAGCTCCAGCAGTCTGGCTCCGCAAGGACCCATCCCAGGTTTCCTTGAGCAACTCGGAGCAAAGGCGCTGTGCTGTCAGGGCAGGAAAGGCAAATCCTGCTGCAAACAAGCATCCATCAGGCTAAGGGCGTGACTGTCACACTTGCTGGTAGGACTTGACGGGTCCCTTGGTGATTTCTTAAAATAAACATTTAACAAGGGATTTTATAATCACAAGTAGCAAGTATGCTTTTAAAATGTTTGAAGGGAAACAAACTTGCATAAGAATGAATTGGAGGCCGAGACCTGGTAGCCGTGGATGGTTATATCAGAAGCTGGGGGTTTCCTTCCGCCTGTTTTCGGCATATACTGCAGTCGTTTGCTTCAAGTCCATCTCCAAAAGCTGCCTTGCTTCCTGTACAACGCTTCCTTCCTTAGGAGCAAATTCTTATGATGACTGAAGTCACTGCATTCCAACGTAGCTGGAAGACCAGGGTTTCTTTTCCTCCACTGAAAACAGTTTTTGAAAAAGAAGAATTTATATATATATATATTTTTTTGCCACTGCTTTTGTAATTAATGTTCACACTCAGCTGTTGCATTACAGTGCGTGAGTACAACACCTTGTCTGCAATACAAAATCTTAGCCCTTTCTTGGGTACTTTTTAAACTGAGAATTACTGGATAAGAGGGTATAAAGCAGTCACTGTTTTGCCACATTCAGAAAATTAGCAGAGCTTGTGTTTTCAGTCAGCCAATTCTGGCATTTACAAACTGCTCTTAGGTGGTTCAAGTCTTCACCGCCAACTTCGCCGCGTGCAGGAATAAGGTGAATATCCAGATTCCAAAGCATGGACTCAAGGGTAGGGCTTGTGGGCCTCATCTTCCTTTTCCAAGGGGAAAGCCAACATGAATCTTCCATCTTGAAGCAATTTTAAAGATGGTCCACTTGACTTTATTAAACTTGAACCATGCTGATTACAAGGCTGAAAAAAGAAAAGAAATGCAAGGAAGAGCCAAACTGAAAATGAACTTTAGCGTATGCCGGAAAGAAAAGTAAAAGCTTCAAATTGCACTGTTGTCTGAGCAGCCGGCACACGCTTATCTGCCTGCGGGAGAAATGACCGGGAGGGTGTGGTTTTCTAAACCTTAAATTGCCCAGGTTTATGCAATTCAGTTTTTCTTTGTACCTTCTGTCATGCCATAGGCTTCCCCGTCTGACACAGTCGCTGGCCGCTCTCTGCCTGCAGAGACGGGGCTGAAGGCTGAGTGTGATGCCCCTGCCCAGCGGTGCCCGCCCAAGCCCAGCGATTTTACACCTGCAGGACACGGCCAGCAGCGAACGAGAGACACGGTAAAGCCAGACACGTGAGTTTCAAGACTTGTATTGTTTTTTTGTGCTGTTCCTTCTTTTACCCTTCAGTTGGGTGTGAGTTGTTCCAGGGGAGCAAAGGTGGAAGGAAAATCTCTGACAAACAAACCAGCCCCGGTTTGTGGCAGGAGGGAGTGGGTCTGAACCTCAGTCTGCACGCTCGGGAGTGCCATGCAGCAAGGCAGTGATAAATATTTGCTGTGTCTGTCATTAGCGATTCAGTCTCCCCATAATTTAATGCAGGGATTATTTTCATAATCTCACATAGAAGATAACATATAATGTACCTGTAGGTTGCTGCATTTCTTGGTAGCCAGCGTTAAAATCCTGCTTACATACCTACTACATGCTAGTAAGCAAAAGTGCCGTGCTTAGTTCATTATCTTTCTGTTAGCTAGATCCTTTTGGTTTTCTGTCTTCCTTTCGCTAAAAAGGTCTATTTCTTCCGTAAAGTGTGTTAAAATCCAACTGATTATCTGTGGAGAGGTGCCATTTGTACTGCAGCTGCTTTAGCCTATCGGTTTTTTTAATCCTCTGGAAACCCATTTCTTCCCCTCCCCCAAGTTAAAACCCACAAAGTCTCCCTGCAGCTGTAGAAGGTAAATCAAGGCTACTTTCACCCCTGCTGAATCTTGCGGCTTGATTTTATGCGTATAACCGCAGTTGAGGCGAGAAGCGAGAGAGAACTTGGTTTAGTTTCCATCTCTAGCTCATGTTCTCCTCCGCTTACTTGAACTTATACCCAGTTCTTAACTCAAATCATCCCGTAATTCAGTACGGTTGTATGCAATAGTTGCAAACCTGCGAGTACGTACGAATACACATAACTTCTTATAAGGTTCATTTCTACCATTGAGCCTGTTTGTTCTTGTGAGAACATGTCTGTGCACAGATGGGCCAACACAGAACCTGGGACTGCGATGAGACTACATGGACATTCTCACAGACTGAAGTACATACTTAAAGTACTCAGCAGACAAGAAGTCCAAGTACATAAATCAGCAGGACCCGTTCGGATGTTTAAATATAGTTTACCTTAAAGGGTTAGACTAGATGTTCCTTCAGGTCCCTTCCACCCTGGTGTTCTATGATTCTATGAAATGTTTAAAGCTAAGAATGTTTTGGGGTGGTTTTAATGACTAGAGGTGAACTTCTTGCATCAAGCTCTGGGTCATTTTGACTTCTATGAAGGAAAAACATAGAAAACAGGGAAGGTGTGCATATTAGACCTATATTTCATGCATTCCCTGGGTGCCTGATAACTAGGAAAGGCTTCTTTCAACCGCAGGAAAAGCAAGAATACCTGACTGTACAGGGCACTGCACAAGGCACTTGTTTTCCCACAGTCTCGCGTAGAAATGGAGCTCTCTATTCATCCCACCCTCCAAAGCACTCCTCATTTTCTCATTCAGGTTCATGCAGAACAACATCGAGACAGCTCCATCACTTTATTGAAACAGCACTGTCTGTTTTTTGCTGTTGTTGGAAAAGCACAAATGCTGATCTGTAACTAAAAGCCAGGATTCACCATCAGGCATTTGAAAAGCTGCTGCCTTGGAAGGAGTTGTATCCTCAGCACTCCCATCCACTTTCCTGAGACTGAAAATTCCTCTTCAGGAAGTAATCTGTTACTAATTTGTATTTCATATTCTTCCACTCCAAACCTCAGAGCCTATGTATATTTTCCAAAAAATATAATTGAATCAATCTGGGGAAGCTTGTATCTTCATTTTCTTTTTCTTGCCACCTGAAAATATTCTTTCGACTGCTGCTAATTTCTCTTACTTGTTTGTGGTCCTGTACAAGTGTTGTCTCCTTTGCTCAAATGACTTCTGCTTTTTGGAGGGCTGTTCCAAGACCGTGTGTTTGAGCATTAACTGCATCAGGACTTCATTGTAGCACAGAGTTGGAAAGAAGAACATTCCTGGCTCTTGGTTGTGATTATCTATCAGAAGAGAAAATTGAATTGTCTTTTGGAAGAAGTTTGAAGGCACTGGCGTCTTCCCCTAGCATAGATTTTCTTCTGCAAAATGCAAATAAATCTTGCACACGGGATAAGATGATAGATCAGCTTCATTTTACTGCGAACGAGGGAATCAAGCAACATTGTTTCCAGCAGGAAGGTAAATTAGTAAAGGCTTTCAAATGCAGAGAGACTCCTCCGGGCCGGCTGCTGTAGGGAAGCAGTCTGGTATTTCTGGAGCTGTCAGTCCTGTCTGCACGGCTGGTCGCTCCTGCCTGGCTCCTCTCACTGGAAGGGCAGATGCAGCCCTGAGGATGATTTTGATGGACTCTGTGTCCAGAGCCTTTTGGTGGGCCAACAAGGCCCCTCTTTGGTTAAAATGGCCAGACACATGCAAGGCTGTCTGACATTGCACTTTTCTGCAGTGTAAGTCCAGTTCTTTCACTGGAATTTTTGCTCCTAGAAACTGGGATGCACAAAGATGCAGTTGATCTTTCCGCGGCTTTCCCCAAAGGTTCAGTCTGAATCTGTAAATGAGATCATTACCTGAATCATGTGATTTGAGGGAACTCAGCACAGAGGCAGAAACTTTCACCTTTGGTAAATGTTCAGGGAATGGTTAATTGGCAGCTCCTGTCAGGTGCAACTGCCTCCAGGTGAATGCTGTTGCCAGCCCCCTGAGTAAACAGCAATTACTCTTTTACAAGGAAATCAAGGAGCTAAACACTCTGAAACTTCCTACCTGTCTAAGGGCTCCTGGCATCCCTCTTCTTGGTCCTCCAGTTTTACTTTCATACACCTGCAACATTCTTACGGAAACAAAGAGCCTTAATAAAATGATGGCTTCCATGTGCCAGTAATTTCTTATTAAGGGATGACAGCTGCTTCTCTGTCTGGATTGATGCACTTTTCAGAAAACAGCTTGACTGAAAACAGGTAAATGTTGATCTGATTTAGGACATAATTCCATTACACTTTTTGTCTTTTCCCCAGTCTCTTGTTTTCCATACCTACATCTACAGAGTATAGATACTGTTGAGATGCTGATATTAAAAAAATATAGGTAATTCTGTTATTTGATTTACTGTTCTCCTTCAAAGCTGACTTTTGTTTGTAGCCCTTTGTACTACGTATTTTGCAGTAGCAGTTCACACAGGATTTTGCAAGTAGAACTCAGTCCTGGAAAGTATCTCCTTGCAGAGAAGGACTTGCGGGTGCTGCTTGATGAAGAGCTTACCAAAAGCTGGCAATGTGTGGTGGCAGCCCAGAAAGCCAACAGTATCCTGGGCTGCATCAAAAGATGCATGGCCAGCAGGTCAAGTGAAGCGATTCTCCCACCCTTCTCTGCTCTTGGGAGACTATACCTGGAGTACTACATCCATCTCTGGAGCCCCCAGTACAAGAAGTACATGGATCTGCCGGAGAGGGTCCAGAGAAGGGCCACAAAGATGATCAGAGGGCTGGAGCACCTCTCCTATGAGGACAGGCTAAGGGAGTTGGGTCTGTTCAGCCTGGAGAAGAGAAGGCTCCAGGTAGACCTTAATGCAACCTTCCAGTACCTGAAGGGGGCCTACAGGGAAGCTGGGGAGGGACTGTTTATAAGGGCATGGGGTGGTAGGACAAGAAGCAATGGTTTTAAACTAGAGCAGGGTAGGTTTAGATTGGACATTAGGAAGAAGTTCTTTACTATAAGGGTGGTGAGACATTGAAATGGGTTGTCCAGAGAATTTGTGGATGCCTCATCCCTGGAAGTGTTTAAGACGAGGCTGGAGGAGGCTCTGAGCAAGCTGATCTAGTGGGAGGTGTCCCAGCCCATGGCAGGGGATTGGAACTAGATGAGCTTTAAGGTTACTTTCAACTCAGGCCATTCTATGATTGATTCTATGATATTCTACAATCTTGTAACACAGCTTTGGATTTTCATGGTTTCAACCTGAGGTGTCATCTAATCATTCTACTGCTATTTAAAAGAGTATTGCTGTTTAGATCCAGTCAAAACCAGGTCTGGGGCACTGAAATAGCTATGACTTGTAGGAGGGATTTCAAATAATTAAAAAATCCTCCTGCCTGCTTGCATGCAGCAGATCACATCTGACCATGAAGAAGGATGCAGGAAGCAGGACAGTTTGAGCACGTAATTCCTAATTGGTTTCTCATCACAGGATTAAGCAGCACACAATTGGTCTCCACACCCACAGAACTGGTTCTGGAGCAGATAATAATTCAGCCACAGGCTTAACTATATTTCCCGGGCTGGTGTCACTTGCATGTCCTGGCTGACAAAACCTTAGTAAGCCTCTTCATTTTAAGGAGAATGTTACAAGGCCATCAGCAACATATGCATGTTAATTAGTAATGGACTTTACTGGGGAGTTCCCACAAAGCTCCTATTAAGTCAGTGATAAATCAAGTCCAGTGAGTAGTACCATACTCAGGGATGCTGCTTCCCAGCACTGAGCAGATGAGGGCAGAACCAAGCTGTAGAGTAGAACCAAGCTCTGTTTTGGTAGCTGAGGGCTTGGTTACTGTAATAAGCAATATTTTCTGAGACATTCGTTGAATAGTGATCTTAGTCATTATCCTGCTACAAAAAAAAGTGCCCTGAAACAGGAAGTATTGTACAGCCTTAGCTAGAGAGTTGCTTCAACTCCTCGAATACTTTGTGTTCCCCCAGACCTTTCAATTTAGAAGACAGTTATAAGCTCTAGCACAGAACTCACTCCCGAATCAGCAATAGGGACTATCAGATATAAATGGGCACTGCCAGCACTGCTTCAGGAGAGAGATAAGCGAGTGAAAGACAGTATGCTGTTTGTTCGAGACCCAAAAAATAACCGGTGTTAGAACCAGGAAACTGATAGCCAGACCACAGTAGCTGAACTGCTGGCTTCAACCTCTTCAGAGTGCAATGTGTTTCCCTCTTTGGAACAGCGCGTTTTTCTTAAATGTGGCATTCATCTATTGGCATTGCAAAATGCCCCTAAGTTCATCCAACCTTCTTCCCCTTGCCCCTCTGAATTTTCTGTTCCCAGATGCATACTGGGTATGTCTGCCCCTTATTTAGGAGGTTCCCACTGGGCTGTACCGCTCTCCTAAGTTGTTGAAATTTACTTCTTGACTACCGTGCCAGGGCTGGTGCTTTCCTTCTTCCAGGTTCCTGAGTGTCACTGGGCCCTAGCAGCTGTCACCCTGGGATTGGGTGGCAGGGAATGTTTTCAGATTACATTGTTTTAAAGAGCCAGTTGTCACTGTTTCATGCAGTTCTCTAATAGGCCCTGTTTTTTCTGGTTAGAATTTTCTTAGTCATTTTTTGTGGATCCCAGTGGCAACAGGAGGAAACAATAAGGTACAGACATAAGTTAGAGACATTTACAGACCTATAAGTTAAATTATAGATTTCATACATATATAACTTCTTTAATAACAGTAATTATATATAAAGTATAGTACTGGAGTTAGGTGCAACATAAGTAGAATTGACATGCAGATTATTAGGCCCTTGCTCCATTGAATTTGCTTAATTTTGCCATTGAGTGCTACGGGCCAGAGGTTTTACCTCAAGTGTTTGCTTCTCCTGCTTAGACGACTCACACTGGGGAGCCAGCTGCTGTAAGTTGCTGCTGTCCCACCACAGGTCCATGTTCACAAAGCAGAGGATGCAGTCCTAGAAGTCAAAACTTTGTGAGGGCTTTCCCTCAGATAGAGTCTGAGAGCATCTTTGTGGCCACATTGTTGCACAAAGACTCTTGTGATGAAGGCTGGTCATAGTCTTCATGGGCGCCTGGCCCCACAGCATGGGAGCAGCCAGGTGCCTCTTCCCCTGCTCACCTAACCACACTGCAGGCTGCTTCTAAAAAAGGTTCCCACAGGGTGTTGTGAGAACTATTAAGTAGTTTGTCAAGCATTAAGAGACTCCTGGATCAGAGGAGCAGTAGTAAAGGCACTGTAATTAAAGCACAGATTGCTTTATTATGTGCTATTAGCAGGGTTATCCTCACATGTTCTGCACTTTGTAGTTATTAAATGTTATCTCATGGTCACACGTGAGAAGATGCTGTGTGGTCTGAGGGTGGCAGGCACCGTGACCATAGGAGGCAGGATGAGGTGTAAGGCTTCCATGTCCTCTGGGGGAGAATCCTCCACAGTGATTTTACCCCCACCCTTTCATTCCCTCTTCAGCAGCTCTTCCCTCCCCATCTCTGAGGGGCAGAGAGGCGGTGTCACCCTCCTGCCCCTCTGACCCACTTGAGGCCCTGGGAGAGGATTGCGAAGAGAGATTAAGACTTACTGTGATGTTGTATTAAGATTTTCACATTCCATTGCATTTCACTGCGCCTATTGCATTGTTATTTTGAAGTTAAGTAGGGCATGCCCACTCAGAGGACACGTGGTCTGCATGCTGGGTTGCTCGTGCAGATGCTGTAAGACTCGCAGCGGGTTTGGATTGTGTTGTGTTTGTCTGTGCAGAGTGAACATCTATCAGGGGATGTACTGGTGCTCTCTGGATGTGTTTGTGCTGGCTGAGCCACTCCCATATCACAAAGCTGTGAGTGAGTTGGGCAGGTTGCTTTTCATCCTTACCAACATAAATGTTAGCCTGCAAAGCTGCAATGGGGTTTGAGCCACAAAGAGATAAAAGCTACTTCAAAGCATTTTAGAGGGTGCTGAGGGTGGGCTGGTTTTTGGTTTGGGTTTGTTGTTTTTTTTTCTTTGTTCCACATCTTGGGAAGTCACCGACATTACTTACCTGCTGTCTGAAGACACAGAATCTTCAAAGCGTGGTGAGCAAAACATTTTTATTGGGACAAGCAAGTCTTCTCTGAGCCTAACTGGGCACCACTGACAATCAAGGTGCCACCATCCAGACATACCTTTCATCTACCTCAAGCACGATCAACTCCTTTTCCCTGCTCCCTGCTTATAGGTGCATACAGGCAGCAGCTTGCAGTGACATTGAAGGTCATTTTTTTCCCTGACGGACCAGGGTTATGGGGAGTTTCGCTGTGCTCTTTCAGCTAGGCCAGCTTGGACAGTAGCTTAACAATGCATGGTAGATGAAGGAGTATCTTGCTCTTCTCAAAGAGGCTGGATACTTTTGGCCTTGGGAACACAGTAAAATGTGCATCCGCTCACTAGGAAGCCAGAAAGCAAGGGGCATGCCTAGGGAGAAACCTTTATGTTCCGTTGATAGTATGGGCTCTCTCAGTGCCTTTCCTGCTGTGTGTGGTAAGGTGTGGAAGCTGGAAGCGGGAAAGGGAAGAAGAACAAGCTTTTTGGATTACATATCAGAGTTCAGTGGGCAGAAGAATTAGTGAACACTATTTTCCTGTGGCTTTGTCTAATACCATATAACTCCAATGTTAGTTTTTCTTGAATGCTGCCTATGCATAGTTCGTTTTTCCCACCTGTCTTTGTTGATACCCAGTATGGTTTGATTTCACTCTGCAGCCTTGTTTTTTGTGGGAACATTAATATTTTTCTCCCTCCTACCCAATCACCTATTCTTATGGCAATTGTGATAAGAGGCTTTTGCCATTCTGTCAGAGTGGGTGGAAATTGGCAAAATCGATCCAAAATGTACCAGGAAGCAAGGGGCAGAGGTGAACAAAGAGACTCACAGAAAGAGAACAAGTGCAGAATTGCCCTATTTCTTTAGAAAACAGAGTAGTGACAGCGTCATGAAGTTAATATCACAAACAACATTTGTGCTGAAGGTGCAGAACAATTTTTTATTTTTTTATTTTATTTTATTTTATTGCAAATGAATTTTATTCTAAGTTTTGCACTTTTGTCTGTAGAAACAAGGTTTTGGTGTAATGGCTCGCTGTTGTGATGTACCCCTTGTAGGTCCATATGTGCCTAGGGGCTAAGGTGTCTGGATTGATGATCACTTGGCTGGAGCACCCCATAGCTCCATACTGGTCTGCAGGCCCACATTTCTTTGCTCTGAAACACAGGAGAAGGGTAGGCAGACACGTGTCCCACGTCAGAGACACACTAGACGCACTTGGAGCAAGGACCAGGGGTGCACTCCCTCATGCAGTTTGCATGGACTGTGGTACCTACTCTTAACTACCAGCATGCTAAAAGGCAGCTGGGGCACATGGTTGTACAGCCACACAAATACAGTTTTGTCGTTTGGTCTAAGGGCTGAAAGCAGGCTTGTGGTATTTATGAGGTTGCCAGTCTTGCCAAAGCCAGGCAGAGCAATCAGCCAAACCAGAGCGGTAACGCACCTTTTGTTACATAACTAGCCATGCAATTTTATAATTTAGGATGTGAAATGGCGATGGCATTTATTATCTCCATTAGGATGCACACGTGTTTAGGAAGCCCTTTAGGAGTCAATCATAATTGCTCACATAGCCTTGCTTCGACCACATGATTGACTTCCTCTGAGCAGGTAGACTGTGTGCCTTTGGGAAGCGGTTACCCACAGCCTGCCCATTTTGCTACAACTCATCTTTGCACTTGGAGTCTGAGCTTCTACTTCTGGCATAAGCTGCTGATCCAAGTCTGGGTTTACTGAACTTTGAAAAAAAGCAAGAAACAGAAATTATTACCTCAGCCAAAACATAACATTTGACAACTAGAGGCATGCCAGCTACAAGTCTTCTCCGAAATTCTGCTAAGGTGAGTTCATTCATAGGACGAGTTCCTTGTTTTGTGAGTAGGTTAACTGCAGATATGTGCTATCTTACTCAGATCTTCTCTTCACTCAAACCTTGTCCAGCTGTTCCTAATATTCTCAAATTACTTCTGGGCTGAATTTTTTCATTTTAACATGCTGAGTAAAGTTTTGTGCCATGAAATTGTCAGAAAGAGCAATTCAGGTTTGTGTGGGCGTGCGAGAGAGAGACAGACAAAAAAGCAGAATATATTTCCATACATTCCTAACAGACATTTCAGATACATAATTCCACAACAAAAGACTTTTCCCAACATTAGTTTATTCTGTAAATTCCAGCAGGAGCCACAGGAAAAAAAAACCCACGTTCTTTTCAAACAATCTGGTTCTGGTTTTTGAAGTTACTTTGCGTGCAGGCACAGTATGACATTTCTGTGAGGTTTCACAGCTTGACCTACAACTTAAAAAGTTGGGGTTATTCACCTACTGTACTGTTGGCTTTTTCTGTTCAGTTGGAAATATCTTTCATCACTAAAGGCTCTGAAAAGTGCTTTGATTGTTTTAAGCTCCACGAAGGACTTTTTGACTAATAACTTTGAAAAACCAGCTGCCTTAAAAGCTGGGTCCAAGCAGAGGAGAGGTTTTGGAGCTTCTATTTGTTGTCTAAGACACATTCTGTATTGATGTGCTAAACTTCTAAACACAATTATTTTCCTCTAAGAGACAATTCAAACAGTCTTTCCTATAATCTTAAAAGTCAAGCTGAATTCTTACCTACTAAATCAGTACCTCTGGGATCCCAAACTCTTCTCTAGCTACTGACTTTTTACCTGAAGGTCTGCATCTCACCTCTGCCCATAACAAATCTCCACTGAGGATGACTTACTACTGATTACACCTCAGGTGGAAAGAAAGTGTTGTGACTTTCCTATATGCAGAACAGATATAAAAATAAGGGAGGAGGGGAAAAAAAGCTGAGAAAGATATACATAGGAGGAATGTTGATCCTCAGGTGTGGTGATAAGGTTTTAGACATCTTAGCCTTTTATAACCTTCCTTTTAGCAGTTGCAAATCTAGGCAGATTGACTCACCCCTTTGGCCTTTAGTACAGCTATGCCAAGATTGGTGCAAATTATTATATAATATTTTGTTAGCCAGATCTTCAGAATGTGAATCATTGTCTTTTTGGACATAAAATACTGTATATTACATGTTACTGGAGATGAGTCACTCCATAATGTTTTCCACAACTGTCATCTAGTATTCTGAACTGCCCAATCGCCTCCAAAGTGAGTACTACTTTGAGCAGTAAAGTCAGCGTAATCTGTACAAAACTTCAGCTGGAGAGAAGCAGTTAGTGGTACAGAGCACAGTAGTGGGAAAGCTGGGAGGCTTGCTACCAGGTGAGACAGTTTGATGAGAGATAATAAATTAAAACATCATTAGAATTCCTCTAACAGAAAATAGTTTTGTATAAGCATTCAACCTGATGTGTCATTATAAAACCCTGAACATGAAGTAGAGTTATCTTGTAACCTGGATTCTCATGGGAGTAGTAAAGACTATGCTCTCCTGAGTATCGTCACAGCTAACCCTGTGTAACCTGTGGGTTTTGCACTTCTGCTTGAGGGTGAAGGAGGACCTATCCTCCTTCCTGTCTGTGATCTCTTCGCTTCTCCCCGGTGTGGGTGAGCCACTAGATGGGGACAATGCCCACATCTCTTGACCTGCCCACCTCTATCCGCCGGTAGCTGGGCTAAGGCTTCATTAAAGAGTTAATTCTATGATTGAGAAAGGTGCCAAGTCCCCTGTCAATTTTATGTGGCTATTTTTTAACACTAACGAGCAAGATGGCAGTCTCCAAGCTCTCAGGAAAACAAGCTGAGTCTCAAGAAAGGCAGATGTTGGTTGCAACATGCTCACAGCTAGTGTGTTAAAGAAAGGCCAGGTAAAAGCATCTCTGGACGAACAAAGAACTTCTAGCTTTACTTGGCAATGCTGCTGTCAAGGAACAGTTTCCTTACATGGCTGCAGACCAGCCCCTTTGTCCATACAGTGCTGTGGCCGTGACTCATTTAGAGATGCACACTCATCAGAGGTAACAGACCATGCAGGCAGGGGCTGGGTGAAGAATACAGCATGACTTTGCTCTCACAGTCCAGCTAAGAAGGGTAGGACATCTCTGTCAGCAGTACCTCTACTTCCTGTGGGCCATGAAAAGGCATCCCCTTTTAATCATAGAATTGTACGGGTTGAAAGGGACCTCTGGAGATCATCGAGTCCAACCCCAAATCAACAGGTATAGCATTTGTTAAGCACATGCTTAGAGTCCAAAAATAAAACAGGAGCGCTAATAAAATATGTTACTTAGATACACAGAGAGAAAACCAAATGAAAAGAAAACCAACTAATACCTGGTGATCTTACCATACAATTCAGTATCCATTTTCCCTTCTCATGATGGCCTTCCTTTCCCTTGACTGAGGATTTCATTATTCCCACTACTTCAGAGCTAAATTCATCTACCTGTTTTGCAGCCCATCCGTGTCACTCCTCTATTTTCCAGTGACACCTGTTCACTGGCTTGTCTTTCACCATTTAGGATTTAAGCTGGTTGCTGCCCTTCCAGGCTTCATGTCACTGTTTCTCTGGTACTTTGACATCTAATTTTTCCTTCCTGTATTAGCCGTTTCCCCACTGTCCTTCATCACTTAATTCTTTCTTTTTGAGCCTTGTTTACTCATTTTTTGCTAAGTGAAGCCTCTTTCATTTTGTGCCACCCCACCTCCAAGTGCAGCCTCCTGAACTGCTGGGTTAATGGTTAATGGTGTGGCTGGGCAGTGGTGGTGTGGCTTTGCTTCTCTGCTTGGCAAGCCTTCCTCTTGCTACACTGCTGCCAGTGTAACTGTGATGGTAAGTCAGGATTTAAGCTTAAGGTTGGTTAAATGTTTCATTGGGGTGGGACAGCTATGGGCTTGTCTGTGCAAGGAGATGAAAGGCCTTCTCTCCACCTGTGCTCCATGTTTGCTGCCCATGCTTTTTTGTCTGTGTTTGTTTTGTCACTCTCTTAAAGGCTTCTGCTGACTGCCTGCTCCCAAGCAGCGAAGACCTGTAAGATGCAAACTCATTCAAATTGGTACAGTCTGTTGGGTAACTTTAAAAAAAAAAGTGTTACCATGATAACAGCTTTCACTCTGGTCACAGCCCTGGGGGTTATTTCATGCCCTGATGTGACCATTCTCATTCCAGCTTGTGGCTGGAAGCTCGGCAATATAGATATCAGGTTGACAATGTTGCTCCTTTATCATTCGCACCATGTCCCTGTGCTTTGGGTCTCTACCTTGGCCTGGTGCTTGACTTACTGCAGTGTCACAACACTGTGAAATTCTTACAAATCAGTATTTAATTTTATTTATCTAAGCTGAACCATGCTAGGAACTGTACAAGTATACTAAATCTAGGACCTGAGTTGTTGAGATCTTCCTGCACAGCAGCGAAGTGGCAAACACTGGTGTGGTCTTCTTGGGCATGGCACCATCCCACCACCTCTAAAAGCTCCTCCTGTCAAACTTCCATGCAGCAACCTGTCACTGTCAATACAGCTCTCACTGTAAGCCAGTGTGAGACTGCCAAGGTAACATCCTCACCCTGCTGAGGTTGCCAGTGGTGTTGACACCAGTTGCCAATGGATATAGGATTCCTTCCCCCTCCTTTCCCCTCTCCCTATCCCCCAAGCATGGGCCCCAAAGAAGAGACGTTCAGTGAGGTAGTTACTGTTTTTAACCTAGCTGTGGCTTACCATCTCCCTGTAGAGGGTTCCTTGCTCAAAGTGTATTTTATTATTTATCGTTAATAGAAGTAGAAATATGTTCTGATTATCAGCAGATCAATTTTAAATTCCTCTTTCCCTCTCTTCTACATTGTTCAAGAGGAACTGAGGCTTTAAGCTTCCTAAAAACGACATGAGATTAATTATGTAGCTTGTTATGACCTCAAGTGAATGTTACAAATACAAAGGACTGCAAACTTTGCAAACCTCTGCCTCTGACTAAGTTTATTCATGCCCTCCATGCTAACTCCTTTGGTGGTATAATCACCTCCCAAGGACAAACAGGGATCATTTCATTGCTTGGTATGTCCAGCAATTTAAGGAAGTTTGTCATGGGTGAACAGGGACCAGATTAGTCAGAAGAGGCTGATAGATCTATTTTTTTTCTTCAGAATCTATGTTATTTCATCAAAATTTTCTAAATAACAGAGAGCATAGGACTTTGAGTACTCGAAAAAATTCAATGCCTGTTACTAATTAACGTGGATGTTTTTGTTTCCCTGTGCTGTAACAAGTATTTATAATTTATATAAACATTCTAAAATTCTGGTATAGATCCCTATACTTACACGTTTTTCATTAGCAATGCACTATTTGCATGTCAGAGTCATCAACAGTATCCATAATATGGCCAGGACAGTCTGGCTTTGCATCAGCTGGGGCTTCTGTCATCATTTTTGCTGCAGCAGAGCATAGTCTTACAGCAGCGATGCCTCTTTTTCTCTAGTGTCGTTGTGGAAATAATTGTAGTTGTTTCACAGCTGTAGCACCATTTCCACTTGTACCTAATGTGTATTGGGAGAGTTGTGTTGTACATATGGGAGGTACAGAGGACTGGTACTTTCAGGACTGAGGCGTGAGTAGGGCATGGGGCTGGGAGGTTGCCATTCAGATGCCTGTGCTCCTGTTCCTGTGGGCTGCTCCTGCCTCAAAGCAGGGCTTTGGGTCCAGCTTTCAGCAGTTTTGCCAATGGGAGAGGACATAGCAGGAGAGTGGAGCAAGGCCATGATTTTGCCCGCTCCCCTGGTTGCCCTGGGTGCAAGGCATCTTGAAAATGTACGAAAGAACAAAGTCCATAAAGCAATGCTGTACTTGTTTATTTCTAATTCATTTTATGGTTGTTTTCAAAGCCACAATCCTGCAAATTCCCAGGCTGGGTATTGCCATTCTTGCAAGCAGCCCTGTTGACTTTAGATGGGCTCCCTCCATGAACAAGGGATGCAGAGATGAGCTGAATGTTCTCTCTCTCACTTTGTGAAGCACAGCTACTGGTAGACGAAACACCAGCTCATGGCCACCTCACTTCATCAAGAAGCTGGCAAAGCGCTGCCTACCAGGAGTCACTTGCAATGCCCAAGCAATCCCCACCTCAGCCTCATGATAATCTTTTCTCACATTTCATTTTGCTGTGTGTCACCTCAGCAGAACAAAATAATACTGCGTTTAATTCCGATATTAAGATAGCAGGTAACGCTGTTTTCTGCACTAGAGAAAGATGTTCATTTCTTCACAAAGAGCTGTTTATAAAGCTCTGGTGAATATTTTTTGCAAAAGGAACCATTATAGCATATTGTAAATATTCACAAGAATTCTAATATGCAATGATTTTCATTCAAATGAAGCTACTGCAAATCAGGCGACAAAGCTTATGTGTAACCTGGTCTTGCAAGCAAAAAATGTTATTATACAACCACTTAGCATAATTGCTACATAAGAATGTGATCTAGCAAAGCATTAAAGTGAAAGTTTGACATTTAAGCATCTGGTTAGAGTTAGTGGGGCTATCATTTTACCTTTATGTTAAAAAAACCCTACCATGTTAAAGTTTAATTTCTCACGATTAGCTTTGCATAAAAATAAGGTTTTATTTTATATGAAAATGTGCTCTGTCATAGTCAGATTTTTTTTTTTTTATTCTTTCCCTCATTTGCCCTCCAACGTGGGTGTCTGAGGCTGACACATTGTCTCAGCAAATTAAGTCAAGCTGGAAGCAAGGGTACAGTGTTAAGGCAGAACAGCAAATAAGATTTACATTTTCAAGTGAGAGTAGTAATTAGGCCATTACATATTTTATATCTTCGTGTTTATTTTCAAAGCGGTATATCAAAATAAGCATAGATATAATGAGACAGAAGAGCTCCAAAGAGCAGTCAAGGTTCATCTAGGAAAAACTACAAATTACTCTTCAGTTTTGCTGCCACCCACAGCGTTTACATCTTTAAAATACCAGCAGACAGGTGCTCTGGCCAGACTTGGATTGGGTCTGTAGTCAAGGACATACTGGGTTTCTATAATACAAATTTTGAAGGGAATAGGCCTAATTTTGAGTGGTACAGTACCTGGCATCCTGTTGTGAACTGCACTTCACCACAGAAGGTATTTGGCACTTTGGGAAGTAAAATGAGGTTTTGAAGTGGTTATGCTGGTGCAGATGGTCATAACTGCTTGATTTGAGGCATCAAGAGCAGTGCCATGTGGGAACAAGCAGATGAGCTATTAATGTGGGGTAGCAGAACCATTGCTGCTCTGGGACAAGGATGATCTAGAGCATCCCAAGCTCTAAATTCTCATGACACAAATTGTCCTTCCTCTGGCTGCATGTACAGTCTCTGTATGCTTGTGTGTTTTAGGTGAAGTTGCTGCTCTCCCTTGCTATGCTGAGCAGGTGGCTTGGGCAGTAACCATTATTCTTACCTATATTCCTGCACACAGTCTCGCAATGTTTGTCTGCAAATGACGCTGCTTTTCCAGCAGAAGTAATGTGACCACAAAATCAGCTGACTGGAGATGCAATTATATGGAAATTGAAGGTTTTCAACCATTGAATGCCTGTAGTATTTCTCCTTATTTAGACAGCCTTCTTTACAATGAAAGTAATTGTGTAAATTGAGCTCAAATTAAGAGAAAAGCAGTACCTGGAGTTAAGTATCTCCTTTTTTTCTGCCCCTTTCTTTACTTGACCCTCCCATCCCAAAGATGTAATCCTTTCCTATTACCTGCTAAAGTACTTCATATCCAGATACATCCTGCATGTACGGTAAGAGAAAACAACCCAGAACATAACTCTTCATATTTCTTCCCCACAGATCTGATGGCACACAAACCTTGCTGCAGCTCTCACGAATAGAAAACGGGTCGGGTATTCCTGTCTGCCCCCTTTTGAATTGCATCAATTCTGATTATGAGCCAGAAGGAAGAAGAAATGGAGGATAGTTCCTCACCACTTTGTGTCACTTGCGGCCAAGCGCATTTACCGGAAGAAAACCACTTGTACAGCTACACCGAAGAAGTAGATGATGATCTGATATGCCACATTTGCCTGCAACCTTTGCTTCGGCCGTTAGACACGCTCTGTGGTCACACCTTCTGCACAGCCTGCCTTACGAACTTCCTCGTGGAAAAAGACTTCTGCCCCATGGACCGCAAGCTTGTAATTCTCCAGACATGCAGGAAGTCCAGTATACTGGTGAATAACCTCCTGGACAAGCTAATGGTTAGCTGCCCTTTCACAGAACACTGCTCAGAGGTCATGCAACGCGGTCATCTTGAACAGCATTTCCAAACCCAGTAAGTTCTTGTTGATAGACATTTTTTTTCACTCGTTTTCTTAAGGAGAGGGAAAAATATCAATTAATGCTGATTAAAATAGACCGTTAATGTAAGCAAAGATTTCTTGATTTCACTCCCAATGAACACCTACCTACAGGACCATTAATTTAGATCTGAACTTAGTCCATTTATATGGCAATATCTCACTCTGGTTTTTAGAATCAAATGCATTCTAGGTACTTCATGCTATCATTAGCAGTTCTGGGCAGATACCTTGTGGTTAGCTGCATAATGGAAGTGTGTATTTAGTCATCCGGAGAGATCTGTGAGTTTTGGGAAGCTGAGCTATCATAAATATTTTAGTGGTACATTAAGGGTTTTATAATTGCCCTTTCTTCAATCCTTTTTTGAATCACAAATGACCTATATGAGAAGTAGAGCAGAAAATATTCTGGTTTGGTATTGGTCTTTGGAGCCGAGTGCTCCTTTCTTCCAGGTGAGCATTTGTCCAGTGCACTGCACCGTGGGGCTTACAGAGCAGCATGGTATGGAAGAGCTCCCTAGCTGGCCTCCACCTCCAGGTTCACCTCTCTTGGTGGCCAGGACACCATCTCTCCCCTGTCTCTGGGAGAGATCTCTCCAGGGAGCAGTTTGGTTTCTCTGCAAGGAGAGAACAGATGATGAATGATCCTCTGTTTCACAGGGTACTGCTGCTTTTGTCTTGCGTCTTCTGCCTTTTGAAAGGAAGGCAGAAAAATAAAGAGATACATTCATGGCTGTGATTTCTGACGGCAGACAAATGCTTTGCCATAGCTCAGGTAACAGCACTTTGAACTTGAGGAGAGGTGTGGTCTGCGAGATGCCCTTTTTTTGTGGCCTGTATCTGTTGTCCAGTGAAATGACTTCCCCTGGGGTTTGCAGGTGTGTGTCGTGTTCCTAGGTGTGTGCTTCTGCCTGTGCATTGCAGAGGAATCTAGAGCCCAATGCGTAGGGCTCTAGACTGCTGCTGGGGTTACGTTCCTGCACAGACATGGTAGGGCTGAGGGTTGGAGCGTCCCTGGTGAGCAGGCTGGTGAGCTGGAGCACAGAGGTGTATTTGCATGGCCGCTGGCTTCAGGGTCTTGAAGCCTCTAACTGGAAATGCCTCTGTAGCCTGCCATTCAAACATATCCAGATGTGAACTGGAGACCTCTTTTCCTAAAGCCCTTTAATTCTAATAAGGAGTTTATTCACTGAAGGTGTTCACTCAAGTTATGGTCGTTTTACCAACCAAAAATGCGATCATTTTACATGACTAAAACTGAAAAAAACCCACCCCAAAAGCATTAACAAAGGGTTTCTTGACTCTTTGTAAAGGTCAAGAGCCCACTTTTCACATGTGAGAGGCTTGATGTTTGTGGATTTTGGTGCCCTTGGCCCATCCCGTTCTGGACCTGGCTTCTCTGTTGAGGTTGCTGCTGTCTCATGGTATAAGAGGTGGTGGCAGCAGCCTCCAGCCCAGGACAGCAGTGTTCTGCAAGGTTAGCATTCTGCTGTTAAGGGGAAAAATCAGCAAAGTTGCTTATCATTTTCTGCCTTTGGTCAATACTTCTCTAACAGGTCTCAAATACTAATTTCAATAGTAATGCAAATGACTGACAGCCTCCTGTGAGCTACTTTCACTGAGATCATGTTTTTCTCCAGATTCCAACCACAAAATCTTGAGCCCCTAGTGCAAATACTCTTTCCCTTTGCTATACATACAGCTGGTTTTAATGTATTTTAAAGCCTCCTTGTCTTCATTTTTTTGAGCTGATGGTGCTGTGGCCATATAACTAGCAGGAAAAAAAACCCAAGCACACACAACAAATAAGCTAATTGGAATATTATATTTTACACAGAAGCCACACAACTAGCACAATTCCTGATATCTGGTGTTGACTTGCCTACATAGACATGGGCAAGTCACTCCAGTGTCTTGGTTTCTCCTCCTTAGGGTAGTAGTAAAGAGGTCCTTCATATACACATCTTGTAGAACTGCAGTGTTGTAAACCTTGATTTGGTCCTGTAAAAGCCAGTGCTTATTAGTGAATGTCCCTGGCCTGGATTTTTCCCTCTGGATCTTCAAGATCCTGTGCCTCTGGCTCACTTGGCCTGAATCCTACCAGGGGTAAGAAGAATTGGCTTAGTAACATGTTCCCACAGCCTTTTGCTGTCCCTTTTCTCTTGTGCCAGGGTCCCTCCACCAAGTCGAAGGGAGCAGGAGCCTGGAAAGACGGAGCAGTGGTCTCCCTTCCCATCAAACCCTTTAAAGTAGTGCAGTACAAGGCAGTGCTATACAGACCGGGCAGGTTGTTCTCTGCTACTCATGACATGGATTTTCCTTCCTCACGACAGTTCGGAGGGTTGAGTTACCCTAAGCCCAAAGGGCAGAGGCAGGGGAACAGGAAATTATGGGGAACCTTTTCTGCTGGGCGTTTCAGCTTTCTGGGAAGGGGGTAGTGCAGCCTCACTGGCATTCTCACCCAAGTAAAGAATTAGGAGGGAACTTTCTGAGTGACCTCTAAAGGGGCACTTGTGCAACCTTGTGCTTTCAGAGACTGTGTAGTACCTTTTTTTTTTTTTAATCACAGCATTAATTAATTGTCACCAAAGGTATCTTATGCCTCTGCCTAATTTAATTCTCCGAAACCTCTCTTGCCATCCCACTTCCAACTCACATCAGGGCAGGAGAGGGGAAGGACATTGTGCTCTGGCATGCCCAGGCACAGACTGAGCTGACATTGTTCTCTTTAACTCCGGTGAATCAATAGTGGGGAGAGAAAGTGTGTGACTTTGCTAATAAAAAAAAAAATAAAATAATAATCATAAACAATCTGGTGCCTGCAGTGAGAACAGCTCAGAGCCCATCTGAAATCTCTACTGAACGTGATCTGGGTTCTCAGCGAATAAATTAAAGTAGACTCTGCTTGAGTCACCAGGGTAGTCAGAGGTCCTTGCGGTTCTTGCTTGATTCAGGCTCAGACCAATCCTTGTTCTCAGAGAGAAAATGAAAGTTTGCCCTGATCAGAAACGAGGTCAATGATGGAACAAGGTGAGTTTGCTGTTTTATGCTTTGTAATTGACGAGAGAACTTTTTTTTTTCCTAAATGCCGGTTACCATGGAGTAGTCCATTAAAAGCATCCTTATTTAAAATATTTGCTCTTGCATCCTTCAAAAAAACACAAAAACCTCCACGAAGAGACCTGTCCTTGGAGTATTACATGATTTATGTTTGCACAAAAACATCCGACTGGATTTGGAGAATTCAGATTGAGATGCAAACAGCCAGCAGTGGGCTGTGATCTTTTGTGGTGTTTTACTTTAAAAAGGTGTGGTCTTCTGATATCGCCTGTTTCAAAACTCCACGGGGGGTATTTTTTTCCCTCCTTGTCAGACAGCTACACCCTTCCGTGATGCAGTTTAGCTCGTAACCCATCTGCTTGTGGGCAGTGATGTAAACGTACCAGCTGCCTCTGAAGAACCACTCTGAATCCTGCAGGAGGCAGGTCTCTTCTCAGAGCATCACTCTCCTCTGCAGCATAAGTCACTGTCTCGCCAACCACGCTGTGCTGTCCCTAAACCCTCACTTCTACCCATCTGAGAGTTGGATCGAGTAATCCTCTTACAGGTCAATGATTTTTGCAGTGTAGCTTCGTTTAAGGGATTTAAGCTCGATTCATAATGTGCTACCATTGCGTTGAAATGGAAAGGTTCGCTTAGAAGGGGCTTGGCTGGCACAAAAGCTTCACGTTGTGTGTCCCACCAGCACAGAGAGACGGTGGGAAAGAGGAAACCTAGCAGAAGTGCCAGCCCTGCACTGAAAATGAAGGCTCTCCTGTTACTGGTCCTACCTTGGCTAAGTCCTGCAAACTACATAGACAATGTGGGCAACCTGCACTTCTTGTACTCCGAGCTGTGAGTACACACAGTCGCGCCAGCGTCGTGCTGTCTGTCTGTCTGTCTCACCTGAGCGGCGGGAAGGGGCTTGCCACGAGCATTTTAGGGGGGGTTGGGGGGGGTTGGTGTCTGTCTGTCTATCTGTGTGTCTGTGCATGTGTGTACGTGCAAAGAAAATCCCACAACGTCTTGCCAACAGCTTCAACCCATGCTGCAAACTAGCTGCTTCCCATCCGGAGGGCTAATAATAGCAGTACGTCCCCATTGCTCTCTGCTTTGGAAGCAGCTGAGACATACTGAGTGGAGCTGCCTTTTTCCCTTATCAACTTGCTGTTCTGTGCTGACATTTTTGGTGGTTGTTCCTTTTATTGTTTTGTCGGGTTTTTTTTTTTCCATTTCTGAACCTGTGTTTTTTTTCTTTACTTTCCATAAATAGCTTTGCAGGGGAGCTGGGCGTAGAGTAGGGCATCAGGATAGACACCCCCGGTAGAGCACTCTCTGTGTGTACATGCATAATGTTCTGTGTGTAAAGCTGTATGCCTGTAGCAAAACACTGAGAAGCCTCTCACCAGAAATAATTCACTTGAGACAGGAAAGAAATTTCCCGTACTTCTGTTTTTGCCCACAGCAGAATGTTATTTTCTCTGTAACGCAAATGTAAATGTAGCAATCCATTCATATATCTTTGTGGTTATTTTATAAAAAAACCACTTTGAACAACCCCATAGCTGATATTTCTAACCCATAAAACAAGTATTCTATGATATCATCTGTAACTGATATTAGTTTAATTCATACTTGAATGTTATTGTACTAGTTAATAGGACTTTAATGACTAGAAATAGATATTTGTTCCAGTATGTTTTCATTATGTTTTGTTTGACTTTCAACAAACTGTAAGCTCCCAAGATCTTCCTTGAGATAATGAGTGAAATGGCTAATTCTGCTCAAAAATGAAAAATGACTGTATTGTGCCTACAGTGGGAATGTTTTAGTAACAGTTGTGATTAGTACCAATGAGACTGATTTTCAAATGATTTTGTCTCTACCGTCAGACAAAAATAGCAGTGTTTTGCAGAAACACTAAGTCCCCTTTTGAAATCCTTGTGTGATATACACAGCAACTATTAATAATTTAGTCACGCTGCATACAACAGCTCAGAATTTCTCTAAGCCATAGGTGTTTCTAAACACTTAACAAATCTGGTGTTGAGGGTTGCAGCTATGCCCTCATTTTAATTTACTGACATTTAGTTTAAGAACGTTAATTTAGAAACAAACAAACCAAAAAAAAGCAACCAACAACAACAACAACAATCCCCCAACAGTTAAGCCAAGCAGGCTACAGGAGCAATCAAGCTCAAAACAGAGCAGATGAACGCTCATAATGGAAACAATGGCATCTGGGACATCTAGTTTCCAGGAAAACAAACTGATGAGATTAATCAGAGCAGAGGCGCAGGCACAGCTTACGTGTTTTTCTTAGGGAATTCAGGTTCACTGATTCTTACAAGGTAAAGGGCTATGCCGTACGGTAGCTATTTGTCTTAAATTTATTTAGCCTTCTAACCCACAGAGATGTTAGTCTTACAGGATGTCAGCAGTCATCCTTAATGGAGTGGGTGTGGGCTGGGGCTTGGACGTGCATCTTCGATTGTCAGCAATGGGAGGTGCATATCCCCTCTCCTGTGCCCAGTCCTGGATGCTACCTGATGCTGGGAGCAGGTGCTCAGGACCTCCTGCTCTGCTTCATCTCTGGCTGGGGCAGTGGGATGCAGGATTTTCTGGGGCTGACATGATCCCAAAGGGCACCGGGCAGTTTGGACTTGTTTCAGCAATTTCTCCTACACGTGTATTTTGTGCCTCTGGCTGCTGCTGAATGCCACACGAGGCACTGACATACTTATCTGTGGGATGGATTCAAGGGCCTTTCTAATAGCAGCAGTTGAAAGAAAAAGAAATATTGGTTTTAGTCCTGTCTAATCAGTTCATACAAATGTTATGACCTACAAGTTGCTACTTTGGTTGCTCACACACTTGCATGCCGAGTATTTTTCATGCAAAGTTTTGTGAGTGGGACAACGTGGGCACTGGTGTCCAGGACAGCCTGGCACCTGGGGGAACAGGTTTACTGCCCCAGCCCTTTTGTGCCTCAAACCCCACAGAGGCAGCTTCATAAATACTTCTTCACGGGACACTGAAAAGCCACTGCCACATGTAACATATCTGACAGCTCTCCCCACAGCTCAAACCACACTGTAGTAGTAATAAAACTTTTTTTTTTTTTCTTCATTATCACACTGTTTTTGATTGTTGGCCAGTACAAATACTGGCCTCAGTCAGGACTCATTATTTTGTTGGCTGGCAGCCACCAGAGATACCAGTCAAGGAGGAGGAGGGGGCTGCCGTGGGTGTGAGCAGCAAAGGAAGAGATGGAGGACCATGGATGATGTGGTTAACATCACTGGTGCTGGTGCAAGGGGAAGAATAAGGGCACTGGAATTTGCGCTGTCCTCCTGCCCATACAGCCCATCTCTTCCCTTCTACTCTGCTCAAACAAAGGTTAGGTTATTTGTGTTGCATTGGTGGGGTTTGCTTTATTTCAAGGGCATTTTTTTTATTTTTTTTTGTTAGTGCAGAATGGGTGGCTCGGGGAATGGGGATTACAGTAGAGCCCTAAGTCTGCCTGGAGATGCAGGCTCTGGAATCTGTCTAAGAAATGAAAAGGAGTTTTTAGGAGAATTGAAGAAATGAAGTTGAGGAAAGGCTATGTCAGACCCTTCCATTTCAGCTGGGTGCCACGTGGGTAGCAAAGAGGTGTGTGAATGTGTTGTAGTGACACTTGACAATACAGATGTTGGTTGCTGCTATTTTTAGTTTTCAATTAGCAGTCTGATAATTATAGGTATTCTCAGCAAGCAAATACGTATCTCCTGATACTGTTGCCAGCATTAAAACAACTTCCCTGGCCACTGCCTGTTGTTGCTCCCTTGCCCTTAGCAAAGATCTCAGCACAGATTCTTCTTCTCCTTGTTCTTAGCCAGATCTTGAAGAGCAGCCAGTGGCAAGCCAGGGTGGTCTTTCCTGAGGAAACCATGGAAACACCTGGAAAAAGGACAAGAGAAATCTGTGAGGTCTCCCTCAAGGATCCTCTGGAATGCGGTGTGATGTAGGCACACCAGCCCAATGTCTCTTGGCATTGTTAAGGGTCTACATGGGTCTTGAGGAGATCCCAGTCCAGGGTTCATGCCTTCTCCTTTATATATCTGTAAAGATGCTTTGACGGGCATGTGCTATCTTTCTTTCTTATCTAAAATATCATCAGAAAGGAAATACTTGTTCAAGCATTCTTTTGAGTAGGGATACATTATTACCCCCAGTTAAAAACAAGGTGCGTGGATAGAGAAGAAGCCTCTGGTCACTGCAGGAGACTCTCCTGGGGTTGAGGATCTGGTGGCACTGCTCACACCAAGGGACATCAGCCTCTGTTGTTATTCCTCTCACTTCAAAACAGGATCTGTGCAGTAGGGTATTTCTCAATAGAAGGATTTTCTGCACCTTGAGCTCAAGGAGCCATTTAGAAATAAATTTAAGAGAGAAAGGAGGTTGCAAGACTAGGCATAACCTCACCTTGTCCCTTGGAGGACCTCAGACACGTGGAAAGCATGGGGTGCTTTCCAACATAATCTTAATTTGGCATGTGGCCATATTGACTGAGTGAGCACCCAGGAGGGTGCCGGGCATCACGTGTGCTCAACGCAGGTCAAGCACTGGGGAGCCCATGCCAGCTAAGCTTGCTGGCGCTGCTTCCTTCCAAGTATTAAACAGGTCCCTGTCTTGGTCACTGCTGGTAATCCACCAGCTAGATCCATCCCAATAACTTGAATCAAGCCATTTTTAAAAGAAATCTATAATTTTTTAGAGTGAAATGCACAACCTACTCCTGCATACCAAAAAAAAAATTTAAAAATTACTTCCTTTTTTTCTTACCACTCTTGCGTTTTATGTGAAGCAGTCAAAGGGATCTCACCAAATTAACTGGATCAAGTTTGCCCATATAACTTTTATATTATGACTACTCTCTTAAATTTCAAAACAGCACTTTGGCCTGGAATAGATAGTAAAATTTTGTTTCTCTGTTAATTCAATTTAAAGGAAGAAATGCAAGCACCAGCTGTCTTCTAGTGTCCTTGGGCATGTCTTTTTTATGGTAAGAACAAGTTAGTTCAAGCTATTAGGTACACCCTCCAGGCCCCCTTCCAGCACTGAGCTTAACTGTGTGGCCAACTTCTTTAATTTCTGTTCAACTTGGTGGGGAAACTTGTGTTTGGCTTCAAGTCTGTCTTTGTGAAATGAGATGCACAGTCTGGGGAGTGCAGGGCATGCATTACTCGTGACAGAATTAATAAGCCTGGAGCACCTTTTGGGTTCATGTGTTAGTCCAGTGCAAAAGCCACGTGTTGGCCTCCTTACTCTGTGCAAAGCTGCATGTATGGAAATCTGTGTTGCAGTTAAGCCGTGAGGTTAATTAAAGCTGAAAGTGTTGGAAAGCAAGGCTTGAATGGAAAGGTTCTTGAATGAAAATATAAACAAAATGCTTAAAATACCCGCATTAAATAACCAGGACAAAGCATGCTTAGATAAAATGTGAAGGGTCTTTTCCAGTGTAGTAGAATTGGATGCATCTCAGGAAAAGCAGAGTGAGGTGAATTAAAGAAGAAAGGCATGGGTGCATCAAAGACTGCCTGTTAGCTTCACCCCTATGCTACAGCTTCAGAGAGGGACCAGAGTGGAAACATGGCATACTCCGACATCGTACATGGAAGCAAGAAATACAGTTTCCTCTGTTCCTGACTCTTCCTGTCTTCAGTGTCCTCTTTGGGAAAGCTTCTGATCTGGATGTTATCTTGTATCAAGTCTGAGCAGGTACCATGATGCAGAGGAGAAGCACTCTCAGGGTCCCTTTGTTTCTCTCCAAGGTCTCTGCAAGGGCAGCAGAGCCTCCAAGGAGCTGGTTTTCCTTCATGCTTCTGTAATGTCTCCCAAAATCTTCAGCAACAGCTAGTGTCACTTCCCCAGCCTGTCTCCTCACTGCTTTGTGTCTGATCCCACTCCATCAGCCCTCTCGCTTCTTTTCCACTCCTGCCCTCTGCTTCATACCTCTTCTGATCCTTAACTTTTTTATTCCTCTCCTCTCTCATCCCCTGACCCTGCTTCTGTCTTTCTTCTCCCTTTGTATTTCCAGCCTTTAGAACTCCACAGTAAAGCTTGAAATTTTAGTGCAAATGTAACTGAAAGACACCAAACAAAACCCTGTGTAGGTGAACTGCAAATATACTGTATTATTCTTAAAAGTAGAGGAGGAGTTGTAGTCTAAACTCAAGGTGTTGAGATACCCAAAATGAATTTTCTAAATACATTAGGTGTTGCGTTGAGAAGCATTTAATACAGACTGTGCTGCTAGCATGGGAGGTGTATCAATATTCTATTGAATATGACCATTGCAAGTCCAGCCACTCTTTGACCAAGAACTAATTTCACTATGCCGAAAATGAAGTATTTTCCTCTTAGCAGCACAATGGGGTCTAGGTCTCTCCCCCACCTTCTGCCAGCCTCTCCCAGAGATATTTCCTTTCCCCACCTACACATCCCACCTGGTTCCACAATGCATTTTTGTGCTATGAATAAGTGTTACTGGTTAGCATCTCTTTCCCCAGCATTGTGATTCTAGGTGTAGAAATAAATTTGTCTGGGACAGCTCCAGAAACCAAAACCTCTTTGAGAGCTTTAAGAATTTGTTGATTTTTCCTGGGAATTCTGTGTGTAATGAAAGTTGGTTTTTCAGTTATACTTTGAGAAAGAACCTGCTTCATTCCTTCTGTGCACGCATGAAATCTGTCTTTACTCCATTCACAGTTACCTACACACGCTTGAGATCAGAATTAGAACCTTTACTCTGTTGGAATATTCTCTCATGGTAGGAGCCTTCTTATACCTTTGGAAAAGGGTGATGTTGGCCAGTGTCAATCTCAACAAACATATTTTGTTGCCAAAAGTAAAACCTGAGCCAGCCAAAAGAAGTGAAACCCTGCCAGGCTGGAAAGGCAGTGAAACAATTATGGTTGGCAGAAAGGTTTCTTTTCATTAATGAGGTATGTCTCAGTTATGTCTGATTTTTGCATAGGCTGCTCAAAAGGCATGTGCTTATACGCCTTTCCCACGTAACAGGAGCACAGAGGGAGCTTCACAACAGGCAATCCACTTTGGCATGCGGACCAAAGAGGGTCCCCCGCCGGGATGCTGATGGGGTAGGAGGAAGGAGTGAGGTGATGGGTGTTGCAGGAGGTCGGTGGTTACACACAAGTAACAGACTCATTTCTCGCCTGACGTTAAGCCACACAGGCCTTACGCTGCAAGTTTGGCCGACCTCCGCATCTCTGACAATTAACCTAGTTTAGCACTGACACTGGCAGCATGACAAGGGTATTTTTCCTCGAGCTATTTCTCTGACAAATCTGGCAGGACTGGGCTGTCCTGCAATGTGAGGATAAACACTGCTCTTGCAGAGCTCTTATGCCTGTCATAGATGAAATTCTACTCTGAATACTGGTTCTGAGTTCGGCTGCAATGCAGCTTGTTTCACTGTAGGGAAGCAGACTAGTAGGTCTGAGGGTCTTCAGTTTTTTTTAACACTCTTGACCTTTTGGGGGAATTTGTCTCCAAGCTCCCTGGACTACAGAGCAGCCAGCTGCATTTTGTGACCTTCTTCATGAGCAGAGCTATCATTCAGGGACTAGAACTGATTTAGTGCATCTTGGCATGTGACCACATGTCCAAACTGTCCCCACCGAGCTATGTAATGACTTGGTGCATGAGGATGCCAACAGAGGTTGGCAGAGGTTTTATATTATCACTGGCCATGCTGGACTAATAGCATAGCCTGTGTGATAGCACAGATGTGGCTGCCTGGGGCTTCCTATTTCAAAAGGAGGTTCCAGACTAGTTCCTCTGTGTTGAACTGCTACCTCAGTGAAGGTATCTGTTAATCAAGGATATGTCATACGTCATGGTTAAAACTGCACTGCTACTGAAGGATTCCTAGCTTGGAGATGAAGTCTCTTCTGGGATTAAGAATGTGAATTTTTTACTTTTTTTTTTTTTTTAACTTCTTAGAAAGCTGAATTTATAGGCCTCAGCAAAGTTGCAGCTGGTGAAGAATGAATTTAGCCAGTGAATCCTTGGGCCTCTTTAGAACATGCTTTATCCATTCATATAATTTATTAACTGACAACAGATTCTGAACATAGATTGAAACAAGTTCAGGGGTGACCTAGTGAAATGGCTGGAGATTGCAACAGATGCTGTAAAACTTTTACACACCCACAAAAAAACTACACCGTGAAGCATCCATAACTTCTACATATTGTACAATATGTCCTCCCAATAAGAAGGAAAAGAGGCTGGCCGTATCAGTGGGCAACTCGCGCCATATTTCTAGGAAGTTCCTGTCTCCTTTCTGTTGAATTTATATTGGAAGTGTCATCAACTTCCATTGATAAAGTTTGGTTCTCAGCTTTGCAGGCAGACAATCAGATTTGTAACGGTCACACATATCATCGACTGTATCTGCTCTGGTATTCTTTTTTTCTCCTTTTTATCAAGGCACTGAGCTGAGTGTAATGGATACCTGGGTGAGGAGGAAATAATCACCATTGTAGAGTTGTCTTGCTGCATGACACTGCTGTGACACATGGCATGAATTCAGGTTAGGACAAGATATTTGTAGTTGCTGGAGCCACACTCATTTTTTATTTGCTTTTCTACTAACTCACTCCATATTATTTACCTAGATAATGTAAAATAAATTAATGAAATGTCTTTAGCAGTATAAATTTCAGCTACAAAATTCAACCGTCAGTGTATTACTTTGGCATTTATGTTTCCCTCCTCAACTTTCTTGAAATCATGTTGTCAGGAAGCAAGTGTTTTAGGTCAGCAAGTCATTTCATCTGCACATATTAGGAATCTTACACCTCTCTCTATATTATGCACTGCAGTCCCATCTATCACTAGACAGCATGTAGTATATTCTTAATGTTGAATTTCAATAATTTAGTAACCTCTTAAGTAGACAGGGGGAATTTGACATGCTCTAAGGATTATATTTTCCTCTCTCCTCTGCAGAACTTAGTGAACTGATAAGATTACCATTCTGATGGCTTTGTTACAATTTGTGTTTTAATAAGAACAGACTACTATTTTTGAAAGAGTCATTCAGGTATTTTCTTTTCTCCTTCCAGAGGTTATAAACATTACTGTTATACGTTATTTTTAAAATATATTTAGCACCGGTGATGTCCCACTGTTTTTAACCTTCTTTCCCATGTAAAATGAGTAGTGGAATGGTTTCATAGGAGCATCCGCAGAGCCCCCTTCACTTGTGGATTTTATAACTCAACAGTGTGAAAGGCCAGAAAATGTCCCTCGTGGAGCAGGCTTTTATGGAGAGGCGATGGGCATGATTAACCAAATCTGCCCTGTGATCCACAGGAGACCACAGGAAGCAGAGAGTATGTTGTGCTGCTGCGACTCTATGAGGATGTGTAGGTTGATATGGATGAGCAAGGCTGTTTCACTTGATATGTATGAGTATCTCCTGCCAAGAGAATAAATTACAGTCAGAAATAAACACTGTACGTGACGAGCGCATGTTGCGACACAGCCCTTTGCCAAACAGGTTTTGCAGCGGGGGCAGGAATCCCAGGAGGTGGTTGTGACTTGTCACCTCCCAAAGGAGCCCTGGCACTGGTTCTGGCTCAAACATTTAGCACATCTCTCCTTCGAGTATTACTACCTGGTTTCTAATTACAGCAGGAAGGTGACTCTGCTGGAGAAAGGATGGATACAAGTCTTTCCCAGATGCTATGTGTATACACTGGTGTTTATTTTTTGCTCTTGGTGCTGCAGTGGTTACAGTTATGATTGGGATCTTTTGTGGGGGTGAGCACAGTGGAAAGTGACTGTTGCTGTTGCTTTGCCCTAGCCTGGACTGTTATGGAAATATCAGAATGATAGAATCATCTAGGTTGGAAAAGACCTTCAAGATCATCAAGTCCAACCATTAACCCTACTCTACATATCCACTGCTAAACCATGTTCCTAAGCACCGTATCTATGTGACTTTTAAACATGGCCAGGGATGGTGATAACCGCTTCCCTGGGCAGCCTGTTCCAGTGCTTGACAACCCTTTCAGTGAAAAAATTCTTCCTACTGTTCAACCTAAACTTCCACTGGCACAATTTGAGGCCATTTCCTCTTGTCTTATCACTTGTTACTTGAAAGAAGAGATTGGTACCCACCTCTCTATAACCTCCTTTCAGGTAGTTGTAAAAGGTGATAAGGTCTCCCCTCAGCCTTCTTCAGACTAAATAGCCTCAGTTGCCTAAGTCACTCCTCATAAGACTTGTTCCCTAGACCCTTCACCAGCTTCGTTGCCCTTCTCTGGACCTGCTAGAGCACCTCAACGTCTTTCCTGTAGTGAGGTGTCCAAAACTGAACACAGTATCCAAGGTGCAGCCTCACCAGTGCTGTGTACAGGGAGACAATCACTTCCCTACTCCTGCTGGCAACGCTATTTCTGATCCAGGCCAGGATGCTGTGGGCCACCATGGCCACCTGGGCACACCGCTGGCTCATGTTCAGCCAATTGTTCATCAGTACCTCCAGGTCCTTTTCTCCAGGCAGCTTTATATTTGTATACATTGATATTAGTTTGTTTAGTAAATTAGTCTAGAAATGCTGAGAAGATTTTGCTGTGGACGCTCAGTGGTGGCTACTGCAATCCGTGCTGTCTTCATGCCCCCCTGCTATGATCTGGGCCCTGGCATAGGACAGGCAGAGTCCTGCACATCCCACACAGCCTTCAGCACTGGGGACTTTCTATGTTCTCTACATCTGCTTCCCACCTATTCTGTTCCCTTATGGGTCCAGGGGATGGGCATACAAATGTACTTTCCTCTGAGCAGTGTCTGTAATTTTCTTTGTATCCATTTTTAAATTGCATTTAAATTTTGCATATCTTGATGATTTTTAGTGGATTGAGTGTACATCGTTTCTTGCAAACATGCTGCTTCCAGTTTTTTCCTTCAGAGGAGATTAAATTCCAGTACATTCTTCTTTTATTCTTCCAGGACATGAGTGTAATGAAGTTGGACAGTAATGGTTGATGCATTTCACTTTGTTTCTGCTCTTTTCCCAGTGGACTAAGCATCTGTAGGTTTGAAGGCACTTACTGTTATGGTCTTTGAGTTCAAAATAAATCAGAAGAGAATAGACCAAAACAGGACAGAGCATTTAATAAGATATATAGTGTACGTATAAACTTGCACTTAATATGTTGAGCTGACAAAGCAAATAAATGCAGTCCCACAGATCTCAGATCTGCTTAAATAATAGTAATGTGACCCAAGTGAACAAAATAAATTTATAAAGGGAGGCCGAGACCAAGTAACCGTCTTCTAGAGCTGATGAACTGCCACGCCAGATATTTCCAAAATGCATTTGATCCTGTTCTACCTACCTCAAAATGCAATTTCCCTTCCCTTCCGTCTTCAGCAGATGTTTAGTTACATCCCTCATGTTTTTGCTAACTCAGTATCGCAGAGAGGTTAATGGTCTCTTTGTTAGAAAGAAAATGCATTTCACAGATTTCTGATAGTCTCCTTGCCTTTTGTTTAGGTCTGCTAATTGTTGTTCAGATCTTCCTGTGCTTCACGTCTCCTCTGTTTTTCAAATCCCCAGCAAATAGATGTTGACAACCAACGCGAAAAATACCATAGTGATTTTGTGCCCTGAGGTTCTTTACAACACCAAGAGAACTCACAGATGACAGCATGGAAGTTTTTTGTCTGTGATGAGAGAACTTGATTTGCTTACGTGTTGGGTAAAAATAACAGTTTGCTCTTAAATAGGTGCTTATCTTCTTGCAGTGTTGCATAAACTCTCTTGACTCTACCTGCCAAGTGCAAATTCAGCTGCTTCTGCCCTACATATGTTTTGAAAGAAGATGCAGGTTTGAAACTCCTTAAATAGGAATCTTGCTGTTGGTTTCCTTGACATGACTTGTAATGCTCATTCAGTCTCTGTCATCATCAGTGACAGTCTCTGTTTTGGTTTTTCCACCTGGCTGCTCCTGGTTACCCTAAATCTTTGTCTTTCCCTTGCTACCTCTCAATTCCTGTTTTCTTCACATTTCTGCTCTTGCCTCTCCCTCGTGTCTGCCCTGCTTGGTACAGCAGTACCAAGGGATCAAGGATGTCAGGGAAGCTTGGTGTTGAACACTGCACAGCATGATGGCAGCATGTTTTTTTCCATCTGGTGAAGGAGAGTTGAACAGGTTAAAAATATAAGGCACTCTCAGACACAGACTCCATAGTTAGTTGCTGCAGCAAATGCACAGAATCAACATCAAGTAAGAACAGAGTACTCTGGTCCTGGATTTAGCTGTGGTAGGTGAGTGGAGATCACTCGTCTGTAATTTTGAAGTCACTTGAGACTGGCAAATTAAATCAGTCCATGGAGAGACACTTCTGCCAGGGCTGCATAAGCCTTGCTTTCCTTATAGTGGTGGTGAGACCCTTTTTGCTCCCTTTTCTTGTCTCTAAGCACCTGACTGCTCTGTGAAATAGTGAAATAGACTGTGAAAGGTCTATTCCCTCCAGTGGTTTGTCTTGTTCAATGAGAGTAAGGAGGAAAGGGGAAGAGAAACTGACTGACTTGATCTGTCAAGGACTCTTGGGTTCAACTCCAACAGTGTTGACCATGCTGAGCCATGTGTCTTCCATCACCTTACACTATTGCAGCACTGCAAAACCCTGAGCTGGTTATGCTTCTTATTTTAAATTTATGGATTAACATATGAGTAAATAGTGAATTTAAGCCACAGGGCTTAACTTCAGCAAAACATGCCAAGTTGAAGACTAAAAACAAAGAAACCTTTATGAATTGACCAGGTTTGGTGAGACGCTCTTTATATTAACTTCATTTCAGTAATCTTGGTGAACTCTAAACATTTATCTGTTAGACTAAACATAGGTCAAGCCAAGCTGTGAAATAGCTCAGTTGTAGAACTGACATCTAATTATAGTTTTACCAACTGATCCTCTGCCTTGTTAAATTACCACCTGGACTGACATCCTTAAAACTGTCCTACAAAACCCACTAAAAACAGTGAAAATAAGATAAGCCAAGGAAATAAAGGGTGTAAGTTCTCCCCCTATATCGTTCAATTCCTCTTACTTAGTTGATTTGTTTGGTTCAAGGACCTTGTCTCTAGTTGTTACTCTATCTGCTATTCCAGAATTGAGACAGAGAAAGCTATAGAAGAAGTAATGAAAAGAATAATATCAACCTGTTCGATTTTTATCTTGCTTAGTTTAGTTCTATACAGATACTGTCCCACTGACTTCAGCAAATTACTCTCTTGAATTGCATTGGAATGAATTAGGAAGAAAATGAAGTTTTGCATACATGGACAAACTTTTATTTTATACAGCTATATATCACAGAGATAGAATAGTAGAGTCAAAAAAAATATCTTATGGGGGAAAGGAGCATTTAACCACACTGATTCACACCATGCGGTTTTTAGTAGGAACAGCAATTTTACAAAACAGAACATCCCATGAGGGCATGAATGAGTTGAAACAATACAAACAAAATGTCATGAAGTCCAGCTTCTGCAGTCTCTGTGGCAACCTCCTTCTTCCTCCAAAAAGGAGTCTCTGTGACAACCTCCCCGCTTCTTCCTGTGCGGGAGCTTTGTAAAACCTCAGACTCCACTTTTTCTGTCCCTCGTGACAATGGTAGCTGCATGACAAGAGATCTTACAAAACTGTGACTTTTCTCCTGGTTTTTTTTGGGTTTTTTTGTAAAAATTTATCTCTCTGCATTGGCAGACACAAACTCTATGACTTTAACACTGAACAGAAAGCCCCCTAGCAGCAGGATGTTTTGAGGAATGTTGCAGGACTGGTGATAAAACTGTGACCTGCTGGTGCGTGGTCAGATCTGCAGCTAAAGGACAAGGGTGCAGAAAGGTCCCTGTTTGTCTCCAGCATTGAGCTGGTCCTTGTAAGGGTCATCCACATCACTACAGAAGGCTTCAAGGGGTTTAGGGGTGAATGAACTTGCTGCATGTCTCATAAGCTACTGAAGAAGCTGAATAGTGTAGCTAGAGGCTGGGGATGAATCCCAATCCCCTCTCACCACATCTCTGATGGACCACAGTGATGGGGATGAGGTAGGAATCATTCTGTTGTCTTTTTTTCACCTCAGTGTCCCAGGCGCAAGGAAGCGAAGGGTTCAAGTTTGGGGTTTTTTTCCGTTGACTGCAGGGAAATTCAGGGTTTATGCTTTGGGTCTTCTTCATTCAAAAAGTTTCTGTGCTATTTTTTTTTTCCACCTCCTGTCAGTGTTCAGTAATGAGGTAGATCTGGCACTGTATGATACTTCTCTCCCCCGCAGTCCCCATCTTTCCACTTTGGGAGGCCCTGGGCCCCAAGAAGGACAGGAGGCAGGCCGTGTCCCCCTGAGACCTGCCATGGCTCTCTGTGTGGGCGTACATGAACAGGATTTCAAACTGACCTTGAGATCGTGTTTTGCCTCCAAAGGTGCATGGCTACCTGCAGAGCCCAGGGACAGCTTTTCGCTGTTTTCTGTGGGTGCTGATGGGACAACTGGCCCTGCACAGACCTTTCCTGCAGCAGGTGGCTTGCAAAGAGGGCAGAGAAAGGGAGAGAGATAGAGCCATCAGCATGACCTGAAAACCTCCAGCTGACATTCACTGGACATGGTTGTGACCAGGCAGGAGAGGGCTGATACAGGCCTATCTCAGCTGCAGCATCTGCACCGAGACACACCTGTGCTCTCCTTTGTCAGATGGAAACTGGACCCTAAGTGATTTTATAACTTAGATGTCTGGTTTTCAGGCGGTATTTGCTATTTTACAGTTAGTCAGACCTGGGCTTCCTGAGCAATGCTTTCGAGAAGAGATTATGGCTGTGCGAAGCATTATTCTGCAATCACCTATTGTGCTGTGCACCAATGACAACTCCCTTGGCACAATTTTTTCTTCCCTGACATTTCCAGAAAGAACAGCTGTGCTGCCTGTGGTCCTCTGTGCTGGGGAAGCAGTTGCTGACATTATCCTCCCCTCCTTTCTGACTTCTTTGCAAAGAGCATTTCCTCCAGCTCTTCTGAAACAGTCACTTTTAGAAGAAATGGTCCTTGCCCTTGCAAGCCAATGGTGAGCTGTCAGGTCCAGGGCTAAGCACAGAAATTTGGGTGACCCATGATTCTCTGTCTTTAGCACCACATGGATGCAGCACCAGAGCTCTCTTTCAAGCTCCAACCTCTTTTGTGCTTTTAGGAGGTAGATGGGTGTCTGTCACTTTTATTTTTCTGTCTTCTTTTTGTTAGAGATGCTGAGTTATTTGATGGGGAACAAGAGTCCCATTCCTACAGTTAGGACTCTATGGGACTGCTTTTCTTCTTATAGGGTTTTGTGCTGTGGTAGTTTAAAGGACTCGCAAATGAGCCAAATCTGTGTTGTGGGAGACATTGAAAAAAGAACCAAAAATAGTAAGCCCTAAGGACTTTTTATTACACATGAAATAAAGCGAACCTGTAACTCATTTTCAAGTTGTGGCTTGTTGAGAGGTAGAGCCTGGCTCTCCAAAGTTTGAACTACTGGACAATATTGCCTCTTAACTGATCCTGAACTACTGCTAGACACATATGATCAAATTAATCACCTTTTATGGAGTTAAGTTCTTTTCTAAAGGATGCTGCCAGAAAAGACTGATCACTGAATTGTCACCCCTAAAGTTTTATTAGGACAACAGTGTTAAAACTCTTAATATGTTCATTAACAGAAAGCAAGTTATCAAAGGCAAGAAAAAACATTATCTACTTTTCCTCCAGTAGCAGAAAGATCTCTTGATTCGCTTCCCTGTGTTACTTATTCATTGGCATGAATATTAGTACTTCATTATGCCTGCTTCTTCACAGGCTAAAGGAATGGGAAGGTACCTTTGTAGACTTAAAAACAAGCCATAATTTTACTTATTTTGTGATTATACAGGGCCATGACCTAATGTAAAAAAAGGATCTTGAGATGCAAAGCCTGGAGTCATGGAGGGCAATGGCATTGGGAAAGTAGCACCTAAAATTGGCACTGAGAGCTCCCATAGTTTCCATTTGGTGACCAGAAGAAAGGGCAGGGAAGAAAGGGCAGAAATTATCCCCAAAAGATGTTTTGAGCACACAGGGAAGTTAATCCATAATAAAGTTGGGCGTGAAGTGACAATACTATTCTTACTCTAGGGTAGCTTCTCTAGTGAATGTTCTTACTCTGGAACAGGGATGTCTCCAGGGAAGCTATTTTTGGATGTGTGTTTCTACGTATATAATATACATAGTGTGGCTAGGGTATCATTCCACAACCACTACAGTAATCATGTACTTCCCTGTTTCAGACAGCCCCTTAGGAAGCAGCACCATCTCTGGAGGCTGATGTGGTTAGCCTTTGCGTAACTGTTTTTGCTCAGTTTTGGAAGGTCTCCTTAATGCCAGTATCTGAATACCCAGCAAACCCTCCTAAGTGATGTCATAGCATCTTTAATTAGCTTTCAAAGACATAAGAAAATAATTTGCCAGAAGGCTGTTCTGTTTACAGTAACTAAACTGTTGGATATTTCTTTCCCTTACTTCTTCCTCCTCCTTTTCCCTCCTTATTGCACCCTTATAAACACACAGTGCTGAGTGCCTGGCTTTGCCCTTCAGGAAGCAAACTAGTTTCAGGGTGGTTAAGGAAGTTCCTCAGAAGGTACAACCAGTTGAGGATAGGTAAACCACCAACCACCGGTCCAAGGCATTATGAAAAATAATAAAACAGAGTTCAATGTCTCAGTTGCTAATGTAAATATTTAAATGCACTACCAGTTTTGTTTAGTTTGTCTGCTCAATGTTTTTTTATCCCCAATGTCCTTGTCAGTCTGGGGCAGACACTTTGGAATCAGAGGAAATTTTCTTACTGTAGCTGTAAGATTATTCTGTGTTTATAAAGCTGCTCAGTTTGGCTCAGTGAGCCAACTGCATTGACAGGTTGTTGCGGTAATATTTACATGAAGCAAGTATGTATGTCTGAATCTGGGCTGCCAACATGTCCGATGTCCCTAGCACTCTGCTGTCCACTGGACACTGGTGATCCTGTCTGTTGGTGGTGGCTTGGGTCACTTGGAGCCATGACGCAGGTAGTGCCTTTGCTGTGAAAATTAACAAGGGATGAGGCATGGCACGAGCATGCTGCTGGAGGTCAGATTGCCAGCTCCCTTCTGAAGGACCAGGGTCATCTCAGCTTGCAGAAGACATGTAATTATCCCCCTTTCAGAGCCGATAATGAACTGACATCATTTCCTATGCCACCTTGGTTTTCCTTCAGGGGGTCCATCATCACTGCTAACAAGACCCAAGTCTACTTAAATTGTGACATTAACAAAATCGCAGCCTGGGCTGGAACAGCCTCGGGCAGGCGCAGAGGCTGCCTGAGTCACCCAGATGCCACAACCTGTCACATAGAATTCATGGTTTGGATTCATTTCAAGGCAGCCTCTTGCCCAGCAGCCCCAACCCATTTTGTGGGAGCAGGAAGGTCAAGTAGGATATACATTCTCCTAGCAGCGCAGGGACAAGGCCACCGTCTCGGAATTACCACAGGGAATATAATTGCAGCTCCTTTTCAAGGTTCAGTTCTCCAAACCTGCTGCCCAGGTTTGCCCATGGTGCTCTAGGTGCCCAGCCACATGCATGATATTTATATTTTATTTTTGAAAGCAAAAGCAGTTATTAGAACTTGAATATTGGAATTGCCAAGACTGCAGGGGCATAAAAGGGGAATGAAAGAGCAGCTTTCTGAAGAACATTTGGGGATTTTTTTGAATTTCCTCTACTTTAGTAGGAAGAGTGAATGAATTAATGTGTTTCATAACAGTATGAGGACTGCCTCTTGCCCTGAACATTTTTTTTATAAATTGAAGAAAAAAAAAAACTAGGATGAAAACATTTATTCTTATTTATGCTATGCAAAACCAGCACGACATCTGAGAGAGTAGAAGTGATAAAGAAAACCTAAAGAAACCTATAGCATCTTCAAGCTAAGGTATATAGAATCATAGAATTGTTTTGACTGGAAGCGACCTTTAAGATCATCCAGTCCAACCATTAACCCAGCACTGCCAGGTCACCACTAAACCATGTCCCCCAGCACCACACCTGCACGAATTTTAAATACCCCTAGGGATGGCAACTTCACCATTTCCCTGGGCAGCCTGTTCCAGTGCTTGACAACACTTTCTGTGAAGAAATTTTTCATAATATTCAATCTAAGCCACCCCTGGCACAACCTGAGGACATTTCCTCTTGTCCTATCATTTGTAACTTGTGAAGAAGCATCAGCCTGAGCAACCTGGTCTTAAATCAAGATATGGTGCAAGAATTTTCTCCTTCTCCTACTTTTTCACAGTAAGAACAGTCATTCACTGGAACAACCTCCCCAGGGGTATGTTAGAGTTCCCACCAGTTAAGATTTTCAAGATGTGATTGGAGGGGATGCTAGGCTTACTTTCCCATGAAAGGATGGACCACATGATTTTTCAGGGTCCCTTCCAGTCTAGGCTCTTCTATGATTCTATGATCTATTCTATGAATCTATTACCTTTGTCAGGGGAATCCAGTTTGTGTTGTCAGTAATATGATACCCACTTCTGAAGGCATCCTTTGTAATAAGGGTTTTCAGGGTTGGATTCCTGTTTCCACCCTGGTTTATATATTTTATCCCTTGATTCATATCCTGGTGGTCTAAGAAAACAAGACACAATTTTACGGATAGGTTCTCAACTTGCATCTGAAGCCTCTAAGGTCACTTCTTCAGCTTCAGGCTGAAGAAAGGCTTGTGAGCCTAGATGGTATTGACAGATTTTTTCCCCAAGATACTGTCTGGACTGACAGGGAACAGTGCCTTTTCTTATGAACCTCTCCCACCTTCAATCAAAAAGCCACAACAACCTTTGAAGCAGGACTCAGATTCTCCCTCCCCACACGCCAGTTTTTCATTTGGTGATAGCATTGGGCTGGCTCCCTCTTGCTTAATCTGCCTCTCTGAATAAGCTTCAGCAGGAGGAGCAGAGATCAGCCTCACCCCAACCTGACCTGAGCTTTAGTGATTAGAGCACTCCTGAACACTAAGATGTGAGGGTGTGAGCTCCACCAGTCTCCCTTGCCAAACAAGAGCTGACAGTGGTGCATGTACAACAGGAGGAAACCCACACCACTGTGTTCTTGGATGCTTTCTGTGATTTTGAGCACAGTGCTGTCTGTAGGTAGCAATGTGGGGAGAACACTTGAGTGGATTGGGCTTTTTTCAGATTTGGATAAATGAATTCAGGTTAAAAGTATTTCTGATAGTTCTGTTTAAAAAAAAAAAAAAAGGGTGATTAAAAAAAAATGTTATTCACAATTTTTATAGTATAAGAGAGCATTTCCTACCATGTGAGCTTTCAAAAGACCGTAAATAACATTCCAGTCATACTTGTGCTGTGGCTGGATATGGACTTTCTGGAGCCTTTAAATGCTTTTACAATGTGTGTTTATTTTAATAGGAGGGTGAAATATCTCACTGAAGTATCTCATAGTCGTCTGGGTGGAACCCATAAAACCACAAGCAGTGAGAATTTTTGCATGCCCAATGGGTTTGGGGAGTTTTGTTCTGAAAACTGGCTCATGACACCCCTCTGATCCGCCCTCTTTCAACCATACGTGCAATAGAGAAGACTGCAGAGCTAGGAGACCTAAGAGCCAGAATGATGTTTCTCTATCAAAATGTACTGCTGGCTATGTTGTCTTCACAAAAAGCTAACATAATGAGATATTTAGTCAACAGTGTGACTTGAGTACTTCTTGTGCCACTGTCAATACACTTTTAGGCTGAAATCCTGGAAACCAAGCTCTGCGGTGCACCGGGAAATGTTGTGCTCTTCCTTCCGCACCGCTACAAGGAGCCTGATTTGGGTTAGGGTTTAAAGACACATTGATCCGTGAGTCAAATGCAGTTCATTTCTTACAGGACTGGTTTGGGGGCCTTGCTGAATATCAAACATTGAATCTGGTCACATAGGAAAACCACTTTTTAAAATGGGAAATATTTGTGACATCTTAAGATGCCTTTTGCTTGTTGTGGCAGAAATGTTTGCTCAACACCCAGATGGGCACTTGACAGGGATCTCTGTGTTTTTTCAGCTTCTGAGAACTCCTTTTTTTGACCTTCTCCATGAGGAAGCAAGCATGGTTTCATAGCTTGACGTGTACCAAGATGAGTTAGTGATGTAATTTAGATCCCTATCCTGACCTAAAGGGCATTTTCTGTGACTTTTGGGTCACTGAGGTAAGAAGCAAGTGCCACCAGAGCTAGAGCTGTGGGTGGCTGTCCATAGCATGTTCTGTCAAAAAGAGGCTATAAAGACAGCATTTGTTATTTACTGGCTGCAGCTCCTGTGTTTTCCATAATTTCAAATTCCAGTGGAGAACATATTAGGAAACCCAAGCCTTGGTTTGAAAACACCTTGAAATTGAACACAGTGTTCCCTTTTTATTATTTTATATCCAAAGACTTATGTGCATGTGTCTCTTCTTTGTGCCAACAGAAGCCTCAAAGCTGCTTTTAGTAGTGGTGGCTTGTTGAGTCTGTGACATGGCAGACACTGCAGTTGGTTTCATTTTAAAAAGGAATGTATGCTACGTATATGTAAATGCAAAGCTTCTGTCTGTCAGTCTCTCCTCTCTGTAGCTGCAAGAATTGGGTTACATTGATACTGCCTCTCTTGTTGAAAAAACAAAACCCCTTGTCCCATTGCAAGCATATTTTGCTCATTGCATCATGAAGTTTTTATGGTATAGGTGGGGATAGTAAAAAAAGAAGACAATGCCGAGACACTGAGTTCAGGAGACTAGTTATACCTGTTGAATATAATCCGGTGATCAAACCACTGAACAATAAATGTGAGAAACATGTGAATCAACATATTGAATGCTAGTTCTTAACATTAATTGTATGTGTACCCACATACATTGAAAATTGCAGTGTATCAGTGCAGTATTATGAGGTATAGCATTGTAATGACTTAAGAATTTCTTTGTCTTCACACTTGTTATTTTTGTTACAGATAACTTGATTTTGGCAGCATTAACAGTGTTTGAGCCTTTGTATATATATGTCATGGTTTTCCTTAGGCTCATTTTTCAGCTAAAGTTCTAAATGAGGAATATATTCAGAGATCCTGCTGCATTCTCATTACATATGATCTCAATTTCTACTGTAAAAAGGTTATATTAATATTTTATTAGTATAAGACAAAAATCAGGGGTCAAGATTGCCTGCAGAGTACCAATGCTGTTCTTTGAGTGGTCTTAGATGGACTTGAAATCCAGATACGAAGTTGAGAGCTGCCAATGGCAGGTCTTCCATTGTTTTCCAGATACCCAGCTGAGACACATAGCATGTGATCGCTCCCTTGTGCATGTCATCTGTGGATAAAAGAGTGTACAACTGTTGATAAATACCCAACTTTTCCATGAAGAAACCTCTTGGGGTCTTTCTAATTTGAGTTTTCTCACTTTCTTTTGAAACAATGTTTGTGTTTTACTCTTGTTAAGAGTGACAAAGGCTGGAGTTTTTAAGTGAATTGTATAGAAAATGATGCAGTACTGGAAAATGATGAAAGCACCTGGTAAAGTTTTCATCAAGCTCCACCTTCATTGAAGTCAAGAGGAGTTTTTAGTACTTTAGGCCTTTAATATAACACTTGAACAGGATTACTGAGTTTAAAATATATATGTTGAAAGCTAAAAGCACTAGAAGCTAACAGGAAGGCTTACAGGCTCTGATCAACTCAGAAATGCTAGTCTCTGACTTTTTCCCTTATTTTGCTCTGAATCTCCTACCCAGGGACTCATAGGTTCCTTGCTGTGTCAGCACATGAGCACCTATCAGGAGTTAGTGATGGTGTGCTGCTCCTCTCTTTTCTTTCTTTGTGTCAGCTGGTGTGAGTAGATTGCGTGAGATATGTAGATTACTCTTGGGGAGCTTCAGCATTTAATAGAGTAAGTTCAGAATGAATAAATACTGCTGTTGTTTTGCATCATGCAAGATCACTTTGGTTCTGTACTTCTGGCCAGTAACTTCTCTGTGATGACAAATGGTTGTTTATAGTAATCTAGAAGCAAATAATGATTAATAGGCTGACTGCAATGTTTTACCTCGGCTAATTCCTCATTTGTGTTGCTCAAGGTCTTCTTGTGTTCTACTAACATTACATTTAAAGGCAGCATTGGAGAAGGTAGCAGCAACCCAAGGCCATATCTTGTATGTGAGCAGTGGGAACAGGCTGCTGATGCCCTTCTCAGAGTATTGGTGGCTTGGGCACAGGTGAGAAAAGGGCCACAGAAGGTTAAGATACAAAGTCAGTTATAAATATTAGCTTCTCCAAAGTAGTAGTTGTGTTACGCACAACACAGAAGCTGTTCTAATCCATAAAAGAAGTTGGCGTTTCCAGCCTGTATGCTGACTTGCCCATCTCAGCTGTCTCTAGCAATTTACTACTCCATTCTCCTATATGTGAGACAGCTGTAATTTGTTGGAATGGTTTAAGACTAGAATTCAAAATGATGCTTGAACCTTAAAGAGAAATCAGTACAGTTGTAGTTTTAAATTCATCAGTGACAGAGTAATGACCTGGAAGAAGTGTCAGGGGAGGGAGAGAACATGATCTGGACCAACAGTTTGTACACAGTCCCAACAACAACTGGGATCATTACACAATAATCCCAGTCATTATTTTTGCCCACAATTGCGGGCAACTAAGATTGTTTACCTATTTCTTCCAATTCACTGTTCCCATGATGGAGGATAATGGACCTTTTAAAAGATTTCATAATAGAAGCTGACGATGGTGGTTGAAATACAACTTTTTGCTTTTTAAAGAAAAGGAGGAAAATATGACCACATGTTACATGATACTTTGGTAGCATATATATATGAAGTTTAAAGTCTACAGTTTATTTAAGAATAAAAATGTGTTCCAGGTTCTCTCAACTCTCCTGAAAAGTAGTAGGAAATCTCAAGATCGCTCACTTCCCTCAGTATGAGCAGTCAAATTTAAAATGGGGATTTGGTTTCCATTGAATTCTTGTTCAGTCTGTGTCTGGCACGAGCTGTCTGTCTGTTGGTAGTTTTGGGAACCATGGGGACTGAACTCTGAACTGCAATTCCATTCTTCACCAATGCAAAATACTTGTAAGGGCCTGTACCAGAATTGCTCCTCCTTCGCAGCAACCAAATTACAGAAATGAGAGCATGTCACTGTAGCTGGTGACTAACACAGTAATTATAAAGAATGCTTAATAGGTATTTTTCTCATATGTTTAGAAAACCCTTTTTTTTTTTTCATCTATGGGAACTGTAAGTCCTTTTTCTAACAGTGCACCCAAATTCTTACAGATTAGCTGATGTGGAATTGTAAAGTACTCAGTGTCCTGGTTTGAGTGAGAACAGAACTAATCCTGTTCAGTGATTTTACTTTTCAGCTCAGTCCTTCTAATTAACTGCACTTTCTGAAGTTAGCAGCCCATTCTCACAGACAGTGTCTGCTGCTAGCAGTGGTAACACCCCACGCTTGGAGTTAGTACTGAGGTCGGTGTGCAGACCAAGGCCACTGCTGGATGTTGTGTACCACACTGTGGGGTGCAGAAAGTAAAAGGCCACACCTTCAGGGAGGAGTGGACAGGACAGGTGATCCCAAACTGACCGATGAGGTGTTCCATCCCATGTATGTCATACTCAGTGTAAAGCTGGGGGATCAGGAGGGTCTCATCCTGCTTTTGCCCGCTTTGCTGGGCCCTGTTCAGCTTGGCTCAGGTCCTCTTCTGGTTTCTTCCTCGGCTGGCATCTGAGGAGGACTCTGTCCCTTCTGCCTTCAATCCCGATCTGTGTGTTCCTGAATCTGGTACCAGAATCCAGCTCCTGAACACAGTTTGCATCTGCTGTGGGACCCAGTCTGGGGGTCACAAAGTCCCGCACCAACCATGATCACCTATCTCCTGCTGGAGC